>JASAOB010002651.1:0-34685 GCA_030849825.1 Herpetomonas tarakana | reverse complement strand
GGGGGTGGCAGCATGTTCGTCACCGAGGATGGACCCGATGTCAGCGGAAACGTCTGTGTGGTCATGTTGGGATGGTTGATTCCCTGCTTGCCATGGGGTGAGGATGGAGAGCGGGGCGGCTGGGTCTGCTGTTGCCCAAGACTAGAAACAATAGAGGAGCCGCGAAATCCCTCGGCTGGTGTCGTGGATGTGGAGACGTTGCCATGGAGGCCGCTACTAGGCGTTGTCTCGGTGGTGGACGAGAACGGGAGTAGCTGCGGTGGCAGTGGCGGTGGCGGTGGTGGTGGCGGAGGTGGCGGTGGCGGAGGTGGGGGTGGTGGTGGCGGCGGCGGAAATGCCGACGGTGCCCCTGTGGGGGAGGAGTCCATGGGCTATGGGGGTCAAAGACTGGGGAGAGTCAATAAAGAGCTGTGAGAAAGGCGAAAGGGAGGGGAGGAGCAAGGAAAGGAGGAAAAGGGGGGGGTGGAAGGAGAGAGGGGGAGGGAGGCACAGAGAGGCCTCTTTGTGTGTTTGTGTGTGTGTGTCAGAGGGGAGGGAGGAGATGTCCGCCACGAGGGAAGGAGAAGGGGGGGGGGAAAGAAAAGGGGGAGAGCACCGTACCGAAATGAACAGGAGGGAACGAGTAAAGATATATATATATATTTGTGTGTGTATGTAGAGAGCGAGAAGAGTGCGTGGGAGTGGCAGTGGCAGTGGGCGGACCACTCCGTCACCTTCTCTATTTTCTCTCTCTCCTCTCTTCCCGTTATTCTCTCGTCCCAGAGTTGGGGAGATGGGAAGAGGTGGGTGTTGCAACACCTCTGCTGCGTGCCCACTCTCGCGGCGAGTGGGGGGAGGGGGGAAGGGAGCAAGACGTCGAGATTGTACACGCAGAACACTCGCAAAAAGAAGTGAGTTTAAGAAAGCAGTGATGAAAGGGGGGAAGGGAAAGGAGAGTGTAGGAGTGTCGGAGAAAGAAAGAAAAAAAGAAACGTGCCGATTATTTTTTTTGGTTGATAGAGTGGTGTGGTGGGGTACAATAGAAACCTGGAAAGAAGAAATGGCAAAGTCGTGCTAACAGGAACCGGAAAGAGTCGGGACCTTCACCCTATCACAGAAAAAGGGGGAGGAGGAGGAGGAGGAGGGGGTAGGAATGGTGCAGAGAAGGAGTGAGTGAGAGAGAGAGAGTGAGAGAGCCGGTAGAGGACACTACTGAGTCCCTTCCCCCTCACACCCCCCCCCCCTTTTGTCCTCTCCTCTCCCCAATGAGAAAGAGCAGCTGGCTACATGCGCGGTAATATGAGAGAGCAGATACGAGGCTGCTCGGCATCGTCGTTGCCTGGTAGTCGGCACGCTTTCTGTCTCTTCACCTCACTGCGTTGTTCTCTCTCTCTCTCTCTTGTCGCTCGTGTATTGTGCAGGGGGGGGGGGGGAATAGACATGAGGAAACGAGAAGCTCATGGGCAGTAGCAAGCGTTGTCAGCTCTTTCTTTTCATTGATGATCACAGCATATCATCATCATCATCATCCATCCTCCCGGTCATCCTCACCCGTGCGGTGGTGGTCACACAAGAAGCAAGGAACAAACGGCAGAGAGCCAAGGGGTAAAGAGGAGTCCTCCCCTTCCGCTCCCCTCCGCATCCCCCCTTCGTCTCCTCACACGCCGCCTTGCCTAATCAAAGTCAAGGAACTCCATGNGTCGAGCTCATGATCCACTTCTGCAAGTCTGGCAAGGAACTCGCGCCGCTTGCGCAGTGTTGTGGCGCGGAACATGCGCTTCTGGTCCTCCGTGATGGACTCCCCTTTGGCGTGGTCGTCCTTCTCCTCCGCCTCCTCCTCGCCGGCCGCCATGCCGTCATCGTCCCCGTCATCACCCGAAAGACTGCCCTCCTCCCCTTCCTCCTCCGTGTCGTCACGAGCGAGGAGGTCCTCGGCTCTGGCATCCCGGCCGCTCTGCGGAAGCTCCGGCTGGTTGTGCCCCTCTCCGCTCTCCTTGTGAAGCGGCGCGCGATCGGGTACCTTTGAGGAAGCACCAGCGGAGGAGGACGAGGAGGAGTGGGGGGAGTGGAGGAGCTTTACTGGCTCCTCGCTCTCCCCGTCGGTCCCAGGGCCGCCCTCTTCCGTTGCTTGGGTGGAGAGAGAGGACGCCGGCCGGACACTGTCGCTGGGGTGGTGCGAGGTTCGTCCACCGTGGTGGTGGTGGTGGCGGCTGCGGCGTCGGCGGCCGAGCGCGAGCTGTCGCCGGTGATCCTCCAAGCGCCGCAGCCGCTCCGCCACCTCCTCGTGGCCGCCCCACAGCAGCTGCTCCTCTTTGCGGCTTTGGGTAGTGGGCGATGGGGATGTGGCGGGGTCGGCCGCTGCTGCTGCTGGGCTGTCGGTGACGCCGTCCCCCGGTGTGGGGGCTCTCCTTCCGGAGATTGGGTTGCCCTTCCCATCGCCTGTGCCGTGTTGGTTGACGGGGTGGGACGCTGGGGGAGGGGAGGCGGGAAGGGAGGATGAGAGGGGCGGCGGGGCCACGTGCCCGCCAGCAGGCTCCGAGGAGCGGGCCAGCAGCGATGGGTCATCCCGTTCGCTGGCGCCTGTAGGGCTCGGCTCCCTCTGGACGTGATGCTGCTGCCACCGCACGGTGTCGGTAGCGGCGCCGGCCAGGCCAGCTGCTGTGGTCACCTCGCTGTCTCCATCGGGGGAGTAAAGGTTCGTCGCCGGCATCGTCCTCGCGGCGTGGGAAATGGGGAACTTGCGGTTCACCCACGCCACCCCACGATTCATGCCATTCTCCACCTTCTCCATCGCACGCAGAAGGTTCTCCGTCGCCGATCGGGCCGCCGCAGCCGCCGCGGGAAGTTCATCATGGGTTGCCGTACGCGGTGTTGCCAGGAGCTCAGGGAAGAGAGTGCCCAGTCTGTCTGCGTTGTCGGTGGCGAGGGCGGCGGCGGCGGCGGCGGCTTCGTGCTCCCCTCCTGTGGGGAGCGGCGGTGGTGATGGCGATGGCGGCGGTGGGATGGGGGGAGAGGTGCGGGGGCATGAGGAGCCTTGCGCGCCGCGCGTCTGCGGGCAGCTGCCCTCGGCGGGGGCTCCCGCCAAGGAAGGAAGCGTGGCAGACGCACATGCGGAGGGGGCGGCTGCGTTGCCGTTCTTGCCGACCTCCTCCGTTGTGCCCGCTGTGGCGGAGGGGGGGGAGGCTGACGATGGCGGTGGTGTGGGGCCTGGTTGGTGGGGGGACGTGGAAAGGGTGCGGCTTCTGGCGCGGAGCTGCTGATCCGTCGCGCGGTAGAACTTGAGCTCTTGCAGAATGCGATGGCGACGGAGGCCCTCGCTCATTAACCCGTCCATATAGAGTGCGTTGTAGTCCTCTTCGGTTGCCGTCAGGAGGACAACGCGGGCCTGTCGCGCCAGCTCCATCGTGCGGTAGAGGCGGCGGAGAAGACGAATGCGCCGCCAGTTGGCTGGGTGCACGCGGTAGAGCGCCTCGGCGGTTTCATTGTAGAAGAGATGCATAATCATGAGTCGCGTGCGGACGCGAATGGGGAGCATCTGCTCAATGGCGCGCTCCTCCTCCGTCAGCGCTAGTGCGCTCAGATCTTGGTCGATGATGTTGTACATATCGTCGCCGTGGGCCAAATACGATGCGCTGCCCTCTGCCCGCGAGGCCGACGAGCGGGTCGCCAAGGCCTCCAGCCTCGTTCTCACGGCGCTCCACGTGGACTCAGACAGCCGCGCCGCGTCTCCTGGTGGGGAGAGCCCTTCTTTGGCTTCCTCAGACACGCCGGCGGCACTACCCGCACCGCCTCTCTCTCTCTCGTCGTCGTGGCCATCTTGCCCTGCAACCCCGACAAGTTGGTTCCTGACAATGGTGAAGTAGTTCCATGGGAGCAGACCGAACAAGGTGCGAGGGGCACGTGGGCGGTGGTGGAGTAGGAAGTTCCACGCCACCTTCGCGTCATTGTCGAGCATATTGCGCCAGTTGATCCCACTGCCTGTCGAGTACAAAGGGAGCGGGGAGGGCGATGAAGGCGGAGCAGGGGCTGAAGTACCTCCACCAAGGTTCTGAAAGGCTGGTAGCGTGGGCCTCGCGCCGTCGCCTGACCTTGGAGAGCCCCCTTCTTCTTCTTTCTCATGTTCGCGCTCCGCATGTGGGTCGATGGCCTGGCGGGAGGCGGTCTTGTCGAAGCGGTACCAGAGTGACAAGGCCGTGGGCCCACGCTGGGCAGCCGTGGAGGCCGGGTCCATCATCGCGGTCACGTTCCCGAAGCGGATGGCATCGGACACAATCGCAAACTGCAGGCGGCGCCGCAGCGCCTCGGTCTTTGTTCGCAGCGGCACGATCATCTCCCGCTCCACGGCGGCGGCCGGCATGCGCAGGAAGAAATGCAGGGCAAGGGGGGCGTACTCGGCGAAGCGCTGCGGGTCCAGTTGAATGCTGTCGTCATGTTCAAAGAACATCTCCTCGTCAACTAGGATGCTGGCACGGTCCCTTGGCGCGTTGACGGCCGAGGAGGACGTGGCGTCGCCTCCACTGACCGGGCTGGCGCCGACACTGTTCCTTCCCTCCTCCTCCTCTTCGCTACCGCGGTCGGGTTTGCGCTCCGCCTGGATGGACGCGCGCAGCAGCTGGATAATGCCCTCGCGACGCCGCTGCGCCGCCTCGTCGCCGCCGGGCTGCTGCTTGGTGGAGTCCACAGCGGCGGCGGCAGCAGCAGCAGCAGCAGCAGCGAGAGAGCCATCGGCATGTGCGGTAGCCGCGGCATTGCTCCCGTGTGGTGGTGGTGGTGGTGGTGGTGCTGGGGCCTCCACCAAGGTCCGTGCGACGGCGCCCTCGGTCATTCTCTCGCGCTGGCCCTTCGCCACACGGATCCTAGCCTCCTCCCAGACCTGCCGCTCCCAGATGTAGAGCTGCTCACGGTGTCTGCGCTTCTCGAGCTCGCCCGGCTCGGCGGCGAGGGCAGCCTGCTCCAGGAGGAGCTCCAGGACCAGGCGAGGGGAGGAGGGGCCTTCGATGACGGAGTCCAGGGCGAGCACACTGACGGCGACGCGGGTGAAGGGGTTGTCCTCCATGTCCTTGGCGAGAAAGGGATAGTGAGAGAGGTCCGGGCCCTCAAATAGGTACTTGCCTCGTGTCGCCCATATGCGCCGGCGCACGTGCGCGCACGTGCTGTTCACCTGCCCCGCGCGCGTTGCCGGCGTGCCAGGCTCTCGCGGGGCCTGGGTCGCTGGCGCGCAGTATCCCTTGTGGTTGGCCACCTCGCTGTTGTTGAACCGGTGGCGCCAGACGTAGCGCAGGAGAGTCTGCGCGAGGAATATGGGGCGGCTGCCCTGGAAACGCGGGAAGAGCAGCACGGGAGGATTCTCATGTAGAAGGGAGCCTTCCGCCGTGCTCTGCGGCATCGCGCTCGCGGGTCGCGACCGCAACGGTGGCGCGACGCCAGCAGTGACATCCCCGTCGTAGTAGTATCTTGAATCGGGGGGGGAGGAGGAGAGGGGAGAGGGGTGGAACGGCTGTCGTTCCCCGGTGCTGGTGCTGGTGCTGCTGCTGCTGCTGCTGGGTGCCTCCTCCCTTTCGCCCTCGTCGTTGTCGTCCACACTGTCGGCCGCGTCGCCCCGAGTCGTCCACCCGTCCCTGGACCGCTCCGCAGACGGCGGCAGTGGAGTGCCGGAGAACCGGTGGCGATACGCGCTGGCGTGCACCTTGTGTCGGGCAAGGCCCTTCTCTGGGGAGTAGACCATCGTGTCCGTGTCCTGCTCGTGGCCTCCGTCTCCGTCTCCGTGCCCGCGGCTGCGTGCCCTCCCCACCGTACCGCGCGCGTGGTGCTGCGTGCGCTGGCCACTCCTCTCGCGATGGTTGCCGTCGGGGGGAGAGCAAGAGGAGGTGAGATGGGCATCGGTGTCTCGGGCCGCTGCTTCTTCATTCCCCTTCGACCGCGCCAGGGAGCCCTCCAGTGCGCCATCGCCAGCCGCAGTCGGCGCGTCGCCTTCATAGAAGGGCGGCACTGTTGGAAGATCGGTGAAGAACTCCGAGCTGTACGTGTCGCGAAGCATCGCCGTGACATTGGGGTGGAGCCGGTACTTGTTGATCTGCTTGGGGGCGAACACCTTGGACACGATGCGGTGCTCCGCGTCTCGCAGTCTGCCGTACATGTTCTCCAGTGTCTTGAGCGTTGTCGTCGGTGTTGTAGAGAAGAGCGGTGTAAACATGGACTCATCCTGCTCCAGGAAGATCTCAAACAGGTGATGCCAAAGGTTTTGGATATGCTCAATGTACGGACGCATGCGGCGCAGCAGCTCCTCGCGATGGGCCGCGACCGACTCCCCACCATCATCATCATCATCGGCATCGTCATCATCGTCATGGTCGCCCTCGTCGCCACCGCTGCTCTTTGCGCTGGACAGGAGTCCCTGCCGCCGCCGCCACGGCGGGGCGATGTTGCCTTGTCTGTCGCCGCGCAGAATCTCTTCCACCAGTCGGGTTACTCTCCTCTCTGCCCCCACGCCGCCTTCACCGATGAGATCGGCAATCATCCGGTACGACATCTGTTGCACGCCTTCCCTTTCCAAGTTGCGAATGCTGTACCTCTCCTCCTCCTCCTCCTCCTCTCTATCAACTCCGTCCCCCACGTTCTCCGACGGTCCGACGCCATGTTGCGGAGAGGAAGGAGCCGGACAGGAGGGTGGCAACCTCCCGAGAGCACGGCGTGGTGACCGCGGCGGGGAACCTCGTCTGTTTTCCAACACGCCATCGTCGAGGCGAGCGCGACGCATGTACTCCTCGGTGACCTGCCACGCTCGCTCGTAGGCGACGCGGGCCCTTTTCCCTACCTTGCCCCCAACCACAGCGCTGCCGCTCGGCTGACGCTTCCCGTCTTGTGGATGATGATGATGATGATGCAGATGCTGGTGTTGCCGCAACAACGCGGAGTGGCCGCTGCTGCTGCTGCTGCTGCTGCTGACGGGATGGGCTGTATCCTCTTGAGTGAGGCTGCGCAGCTCGGCATCCTCGTCCTGCTTCCCCCAGCTGACGACTCGGCGGAAGTGATGGATGGAGGTGGACGCTTTGATGGGCGAGATGAGCGTGGCCTCCCACGCAAGCACGCGCATCATGGCGTTCCGCTGGTCCGTGTAGAGGCGATTTAAGCTGTCAAGTACCTCGACGGTAGAGTAAGCCTGCTGCCTAATCTGGCGTCGTGCTCCCTCACTAGTAAGAAGGGAGGAGTCGCCGTCGGTCACTTCACTGTCCGCGTCGCCGTCATCGTTGAAGCCGGCGCGGGGATGGCCCCGCACCGACGCGTGGTGGCTGTCTCCCTGACTCGGGAAGCGGCGCTCCACGTCTCTGTCCTCATCGCCCGCACCGCCCGTGGCGGCTCGGACCTCTCGGATGGCACTCCACTCGCTGCGGTCCGTGCTGCTGTCTCCGCCGTCACCGGCGACTCGACTGTCATCCTTCTTCTCCTCCGCCTCCTCCTCGAACCGGAGGGGCGAGCGAGGGCCCCGATGTGCCACCTCCCGCGGCATTCCCTTCTCTCGTCTCGCTACGGCTGATGATGTCATCGTCGCCGATGGCGTCTCCGTCGCCCTCCCTACCCTCTCGGATGAGAGACAGGAGCCTTCGCTGCTACCCAGGGACGAGGCATTCCCATCCCCCACGGGGCCGCAAACGCCTTCCCCCGCCTCGTCGTCGGCCATGTTGACAGCAGCCGTAAGGGAGGCGTGGTTGCTGCTTTTGTCCTCTGCATCGCTCGCTCTGCCGTCGCTGCCCTCCGTGACATTCTCATGTTCTTCGTCGCCGTCACTGTCTTCGTCGTCGTCGTCGCTGAGGAAGACGTGAATGTCCAAGTCGGTGTGGTAGGAGTCCATCCCTGTGTAGGTGAAGTTGGTCGCGGAGAAGTTGCGGGGAGGATAGAATGCATCGACAAGGCCAATGTGCACGCGCTGCTCGCCGAGCAGGGCCCGCTCGTCGCGGCTCAGAAGGCTGCTAAAGTGGCGAATGTTCGCCTCCCCATTTAGCAGCGGGCACTTGTGGTGAAAGTAACTGCCGTAGCGCCTCCGCCTTCTCTGTGTCCCACGGGTCCGCCCGCCATCCCCCTCTGCGCTGGGGTCTGCCTGTTCACCGGCTTCGCCCTCGCCCTCGTCCTCGTCCTCGTCGCCGTCAAGGGATGTGACGGCGGGACCTGGGGACTCCCTCCGCAGCTGGTGCTCATGGAAGCCGGCCTCGAGCGCGACCGATGTGCGAACCATCATCTCCATCCATTGCACATAGTTGTACTGCGGGAACAAGTCAGGCGCGTAAAAGAGGGCAAGAAAGGTGTCATCGTCGGGGTCGTGCATGAGGTGGTGGAGGGCTTCCTCGATGGGGTAGATGGGCAGGAGGTGCAGGCAGTCCACCCACGCCAGCCGCGGCGTCGGCACCCGCACCAGCAGCGCTTCTTCCCCTTCGATGGTCCTCCCTTCGTCTCCTTTCCCCGCGGCGCTCCCCCATGCAGCTTGGGCCTGTCGACGCCTCTCCAGCTGCCGCGCCCGCCGCCGTCTTTGCCGGGCGATGGTCCGCTGCTCCTTTTTCCGCGACACCGTCAGTTCCCAGATGAGCTCGCGCAGTGTGGGGTAGTACCCCTCCACAAGGCTCCGCTCATGGTCGCGCAGGTCACGGCGGGCGTTTGCGCGGTCGTGGAGAATGTCGCGCGGTACGCCGTGTTCGCCATTCCTCCTCGCTTCCTTCTGGGCACCTGCCGATGTCGAGCCATGGGCATTGGTGCTGGGGAAGGGGGTAGGGGAGGAGGAGAAGGCAGCGGTGGTGGTGGTGGTGGTGGTCGCCTCAGCGATCGCCGCGTACACAGCCAGTGTGTCGGACAGCAGCAGAGACACGAGGAGGAGAAGAGAAAATAGCCTATGCCGAGTGAGGCAATGACAGCGTGCGAGCCGGCAACCACGACGAGGGGAGGAGGTGCGAGGGAGGGACCACATGCCGCTCATCTCACACCGTGGCACGGGACGCACGGGAGAAGAGAAGAAAAAAAGAGCTTTTTTTTAAGTAAAGATAGTGGAGCAGAACGTACGATCGAGGAGTGAAGGAAAGGGAAGAAGAAGAGGAGTAAGAAGAGAAAATCAAAGGAAGAAGAGGAATGCGCAGCACGCTACTGGTAGGAGTGCACTGGTGCTACAATCAAAGATGTTATCGTTGCTGCCGTCGCTGTTGTTGAGGTCTTCCCTCACATCGTTGCTGGGCATATGCAGCAGACAAGACAGAAGAGAAGGGAGTGAGAGAGAGGTAATGCGATGCAAGCGTGAGACATATAGTTCACCACACACACAGTCCTCCTCCTCCGTCGCCGTCCTTCCCCAAGGGCTTGACACAGTCTACTCCCCTCCTCCCCCCCTCCCTCCTCCTGTGGGCCCTGTGTTGGCAGACCTGCCCACCGTCGCAATTGCTGTTGTGTATGATGCATAGAGAGAGAGAGGGAAAGGGGGGATAATATCCATTTCGTTGCCGATAAGGTGATAGGACATATAATATGAAAGTTGGCATGCAGAGAGACAGCACGAACACGCACGATCCTGCCAATGAGTAAACTTGTCCCGTCTGCTCCACTACAACCGCTGTAGGATTCCCACCACACACACATACACACACATCTGCAGAGCCTACTCTCCTCTCCCATATCCTTCCCTCCTCGGCTTAGTGAGCGAAGAGGATGACTCCGTACTTGCCGCTGACACGCCAGCCCCTGCCCTGCTCGGCGTCCAGTGCCACCTTCCTGTCCCCGCTCACCCCGACGCAGCACTCGCTCTTGATGGTGCGAATGCATGCAACAGGGAGATGTGTGGTGGGCCAGAAGGCGGAGACGATCTCGGTGAAGGATGGCGCGTCGAGCTCGTTCACCTCCGGGGTGTCCTGCAGCAGCTCCGCGACGGCGGCGGACTCCTCCGCGCTGTAGCCCGACGCGGCGGTGCGCAGGTCGCCGTCGTCCGGGCAGAGCGTGGAAAGAAAGTCGCTGCGCTCCCAGTAGCGGTCGCCAATCATGCGGCGAAAGTTCAGGTCTCCCTTGAAAATCACGAGAGCCGTTTTTGCCTCCACCGTCGCCTTGTTCGCCGTGAACACCTCCTTACGTGAGCGCAGTGTGCAGGAAATGTTCTTGGCCGCCTTCTCACTGCCGGCCGTGACACAAGTTTGGGTGTAGAAGTAGCGGTTGATCAGACGCGGGGGCAGGTCGCGGTACTCACACGGCTGCGTCCAGACAGTGTCCGCGTCGACGACGAAGGCCCCTGAAGCGAAAGCGCTCCGCACCTTTTGAACAAATGGGGAAAGCACTTTCCTCAACACCTTCCTCTGCTCCTTCTCCGCCTTGGTGAGCGTGCGCTTCGGCGCTGCCGCCGTCGCCGCCTTGTCGGTGGTGGTGGCGTAGCTCTGCTCCAGCAGCGAGAGCACCTCCTCAAAGTCGCGTGGAGTGACGTCGGAGACGTAGTACGGCTGCGCCTTCACGTGGTAGGTCACCGTGGGCTGAATCCCCTGCGCGGCCTCCTCGGCACCGGCGGTGTTGGCCACGGCCGCGGTGACCTTCCCCTTCTTCCGTTCCGCGTGGTGGAGGAACCAGAGGCCGAGGCACAGGTCGGCGATGCACTCCACACCGACGTTGTCCATGACAATGTCGAGGCGGTAGTTCGCAGGGGACAAGTCCCGGTCCGCCCTCACGTCCGCGGCCGTCATCTCCCCATCCGGCACGCTCAGCAGGAGGCGCAGGTACTTGGCGAGTTTCTCCGCTTCGTTGCCGACAACGTGGGTATCCTGCGCCATGGCAGCAGCGGACTCCTCCTCCCGTAGCTTCCTCAGCATGACGAGTCTCGCCGAATCAGCGTGCTGCTGCGGATCACTACCCTCGACCCTGCTTCCCCCCTCCGTGGGGGCAGCAGCGGCGGCTGCCGCTGCCGCCGCCTCGCCATCCTTGGCGAGCTGCTCCACAGTGAACATGCTCAGGTCCAGGCCGTTGCCCCAGAGCATCCACCGGAGCAGCGTGCCCGCAAACGTGCGCGGTGCCGCCCACGGCCGCGTCACCAGCATCGGCACCACACGCGCCTCAATGAAGTTGACAAGAACGCTGCGCTTCTCGGCGCGGAAGATGTCGTGGTAGGAGAGAAAGAACGTGTTCGCCAACGCCTCCTCATCCGCCTCCTCGCTCTGCTGTGGCGGCAACGGTGTGGCCGTCGTGCCGCCGAGGATGCTGTTCCCCTCGGGGTCCGTCAGCACGTGATACGGCACCACGTCGCTCCTCACCGTCTGTCCTTGTTCGCTGGCGGCAGTGAAGTCCATGACGCGGGCGATGGTGCCCTCCTCGGTGCCGCGCGGGTCGGTCACGATGAAGTCGCTGCGCAGATTCTGGAACGCAATGGCAGGATCGTGCGCGCTCACCATGCCCTGCGTCCTGGCGACCTCGCAGTGTTGCGAGTAGAGCGGGTTGACAATGTCGTACGGGGAGATGTAGTTGATCAGGCCTCCACCGCTGCCGCCGTCCTTCTTCCTCCTCTTCTCGTCCTCCTCACCTGCAGGATCGCGCAGCATGACGTACTGCCAGAGGAGATGGTAAAAGTACACCTCGCCGTGCAGCCAGGGAAGCTGGCCCCAGCGCGGTGCTGCCGCGATGTTCCGCAGACGTGCCCCGCCCACCGTGTTCGCGGTATCGACCGCCGAGAAGCTGGCCCGCTGCGTGAGGAGAGCACCATCGCATACGGGGGAGACTGCTTCGGCCGCGTCCCTCCCGTACGACGACACGAACGCGTAGTTCCGCAGCCACGCCGGCACGACACACTGCCCCGGCAGGGGCGGCACCAGCCCGTTCTCTGCGACGGACCTCTCCAGCGCCGCCATCGCCGCCCTGCCGCTCGCCGACACCGTCGCCGCGTTCTCGTGCAGTGTGCGCCGCACAATGTCAACCATGCGCTTGCGCAGCGTGACCGCGCGGAACTCCTTCGCGCTGGGCAGGTCGAGAAATCGCGCCAGGGTGGGCAGACGCTGGAAGGGCAGGCCCTGCATCACGGCCTGGAAGAGCGAGAGCAGCTCCTTGGGGTCCTGCCAGAGGCCGATAGAGCAACACCCGCCGAGCTTGTCGCCCCGCTGCCCGCCGTGCTCGCCGCCGTTGCCGGTGCTGAGGATCTTGTGCAGCGGGAAGCCGCGCCGGACAAACACAAAGTCCCGCGGACGGAGAACGTTCAGCACGGGGCAGTAGTCGTTGCCTCCGTCGCCAACGAAGATCACGGTGGGGTCAATCAGCTGCGTCGTGTTGAGCAGCTTCTTGATGATCTTCGACTTGCACATGTTCGGCTTGCTGCCCTTGATTGTGCAGAAGTCGCAGCCGCTGCCGTGGCGCTCGTACCAGAGCAGGCGGGACTTGCGCTCTGTCATGTCCGGGTTGTACCGCGCATCGCGGGCCGCCTCGTCAGCCCGCTCATCCTCGGTGAGCTCGGGGCACTCCCCTCCTCCTCGCCCTGCGCCAGCACCACCAGCGGAGGCAGGAAAAGGGGAGGAGAGAGAGTAGTACGGATTGCTGTGTATCTGCGAGATGCGCTCCCGCACGCCTGGCATCGTCGCGTTCAGCGCGGACTCGATAAACAGCAAGTTGGAGTCGCTGGCAATGTTGATCTCCAGGTAGGAAGGCGCCACCAGCCGCCTGTCTGGTGCCGCGTCGCTGCCATCGCCCTCGGCCGTCGCAGGAGAGATGAAGAAGTTGTTGTGCTCCTGCATCGAGGTGAGAAAGTCAAAGACGTCACGCATGCCCGGGGCGACGTAGACGCTCTTCTTCGCTGCCGCGTCAAGCTCCTCACGAGAGAAGGGAGCGATGATCGTGTCCATCAGCTTCGTCCACTGGATCCTCCTGCCAGCGTTCTTCACCTCTGCAGCGGAGGAAGATGCCACGTTCGGCGTTGCTGTGGAGGAGGCCACCTTGGCAGCGTCCTTGTCATCGTGGCCGTAGTTGGCATTCAGAATGTTGTTCTCGAGGATGATCTTCTTCTGCAGGGCGGAGCGCCCCAGTACGTTGGGGATGACCTCATCCGTGTTGCAGTCGCAGATGGTGTGGTCGAAATCGAACACGACAAGGAAAGACTGGCGGCCGTACCCGGGCTTCATGACTTGTGTGTGTGTGTGTGTCCTTTCTTCTTCTTCTTCAAGTGTTGTGGGGGGAGGGCAACGCTGTCTGCGTGTGGTCGATGCCGATGCAGAGGGGGGGGGGACGGAGAGGAACGGTCGATAGGATGCGGGGGAGGTATGAAGTTATGGATGAATGCCCTCTCTCCTTTCCCAAAGAAGCGATACGCTCTTTATTGAAAGGAAGGACGTAAAGGAATGAGGCTTGAGTAATAGTAGGAGTGGTAATATGGAGCGAAACCGTTTTGAGTTTTTTGATGGCGGTGGTGGTGGTGGTAGTGTCGCTAAGTGTTGACGAGATACTACTAGATATGGAGGTTGACGAGAGGTGAAGAGAGGCATGTGTAGTTGCAGCTTCAACAAGGCGTGTTCCCTTGTCCCGCGCGCTCCATACACACACACACACACACACATGTGCGCACAAACGCATGCCTCATGGCAGGAGGAATCGAGAGAGGAGAGAAGGAGAATGGCATATGTGTGGGTGTGCGGGTGCAGTTGTGTGGCTGCTGTTCTATGACTCTCTCTCTCTCGCAGTTATGCGCGGGAGCAACCCCTGCCGCCTTCCCCACTCGACACCCCCCTCCCGTCTGAAGTGCTGCTCCCTGTCGGTGTCGCCGCATCGATTCTTTGGGGGGGAGGCATGTTCAGCTTCGAGGCCCAGCGGCGGGCCTCAGTGGGACTGAGGTTCTCCTGCGTGATGTTGGGATCGCGGGTGACGCCGGCGATGGTGCCGACATGTCGTGGGTCGGCTGACTTGCTGCGGCGGCGGGGCATCGACGCTCTAGACTTGGACCTTGACTCCGACCTTTCTGTGGTCGTCGCGCTGGACTCAATCGCCGTCAGGGAGGCCTTCACCGGTGCCGTGCATTCCCGCACCACCGCGACCACGGCGTCCGTCCGTGATCCCGTGACGGAGGCGGTGGTGGTGATGGGGGTGGCGGCCGACGCGGAGCCTGTCGGTTCCCTTGTCTTCTCGCTCTTCGATAAGTTGGCCAGCGACGTGAGGATGCCGGCGCGGCCAAGCGCACCAGCCCGTGTCGGCGACGCCGTCTTGCCACCCTTCTTCCTCGTCTGGCGCTGCTGCGTGCTGCCACTGCTCTCACCACCGCTCTCCTCCTCCGCCACCAGCAGCGGGCGTCGGCTCGCACCGGTGTCAGCCAAGCCCTCCTCCTCCTCATCCTCTGGGAACTCGATGTCATCCTCGGCGTTCACCAGTATGTTCGTGCTGTCCTCGCTGGGGTGGAGCTCGTCGCTGCTCGGGATAAACCGCACCGTGCTCGAGCGCGTCCTGCTGTTGCCACGGGTGGCGGTGGCGGTAGCCGACTGGGAGGTTCTTCTCCTCCCCGCCACAAGTGCCCAGGCCACCCCTGTTAGTGGTCGGGCACCCGCTGCTCCATTGGTCGCTGTCGTCGTTGTTGTCGTGCTGCCGCTGCTGGGCATGATGGGGTAGCGTCCGTCCGCGGCGTCGCCGGTGGAGCGCCAGTTGCCTGGGCGGCCAACGATAAACACTGTGTCGCTCTCGCTCTTCACCCCTGCGGCGGCGTCGCTGCTGCTCATGTTTGTCGTGTCAAGAATCTTGCTCGTCTGTAGCACGGCGTCAGGACCGTTGCCGCCGCCATTGCCGCTGTCGTTGCCTCCAACCTGCGTGGGAGGCTGGTCGCACGGAGAGAGCAGGGTGGAGGGACGATGGCTAAACATGGAGGACACCACCACCTGGGGCTGAGAGCCGGCCACGGTGCTGCTGCCGTTGGTGCTGCGCCGTAGACCGGCGTCGCGGCGTTGGAAGACCTCTGGTGCCATGCGGGGATGGGACAAGGGAAGCGGCGCGTGGGATGTCCCCATGAACCCCCCTCCCCGCTCGTCTGCCACCGCCGTCGCCGTCACCGTGGTGCTGTCATAGCTGTGGTGGTGTGGCGATGGCGCACTGGCACCGTCCCCAACGGCTCCTGTGGGAGACATGCCCCCGCTCGCACCGACAACAGCGGAGTGGCGGGGGTACGCCAGTGTCTGCACCGGCGCAGGCCGCAACATCGGCAATGTGGGCTGCTCACTGGGTATGTCACTCGCCTCGGCTACCGCCTCTACTCGTCTCCCGTCGGCGGGGTCCCCCAGAGGCGGGCGGTGTGCGCCGTCCATTTTGCCCTCGCCGCCTTTGCCGTTGGCCTTCTTCCTTACCAGTCCTTTGAAGGGAGCCCAGCCGCCACGACCACCGCCACGATCGCTGCCGTTGCCGCGGTAATCCTTCTCTTCCACTGTCGAGAGCACCGGCAGCGCGAGGGTGCCTTGCCGAATCTGCACCCCGGGCACCACGGTCGAGGGCGGGGACTGCCGCATCGGCGGTGATGTGCTGTCGAGCAGCGTGCGATGCCCTGCGGTGGGGGAGGGGACTGCACTCGGCAGGCGCATATCGGCAAAGTCATTCTGAAACCTTGGCAAGCCGCGATCCCCCGCGGACGGCTGGGAGCTGCCGCCTCCCCCTCCACCTCCACCTCCTCCCCTATGAGATGTGCCATTCTCACTATAATCGTTGTGACTCTGGTCATTGATGGTCATGTCGGCGGCGTTGCCGTCGCTCGCGCCATCCAGCCGCTGCCGGCGTGCGATTTCGCTCCGTCGCAGCAGGTTCGCAAGGTCGTCGCCACTGTTGATGACAATGAAGTTGCCATATCCGGTGGTGGTGGTTGGCGAGATGTTGCGGGGCTCGCTGCCCGCAGCACCGCCAGCGCCGTCCCCGCCATCATGGTGACCTCCCAGCCTCGCGGGGGCAGCAGAAACCTCCTCGTGCTCCACCTCACTGGGGGGGATGGGGTCAAGGACTGGGTGCTCGGATATCCCCGGCAAGTTCGTGCTCTGCCTCCGACCATTACTCCCGCCGTTGTAAAGGATGGAAGGCGGGTGCGGCCAGTGATTCTCTGCCTTGTTGCCGAGCGGTGGCGCCTGCGCGTTGGCGGCAGAGACGCGAACGGAATCGCCGAAGTCGGTGGTGGTGGTGGTGGTGGTGGTGGATACCCCTGGCAAGCCATTCTGGCGCCTCTTCCACTGCGCCACGATGCTCTCGGCAGGGTTGCGGGAGTCCCCCTCCTCCATCATGAGAACGGCTACAGGAGCAGTGATTCGCTGCGAGTGGTGTATTCTGGGGGGGGGGGGGGGGAAGGGATCAGGAGATCGATATGTCTAGGCAAGAAGGACAGAGGGGAAGTCAAAGTCAACGTGGTGAGGACGGAGGAAGGAACGCTATGATACACAAAGGGGGGGAGGGGGGGGGGAATGAAGAGAGAATGGTCAGAATGATTGTCGGGATAGGATTGAAACAAACTGAAGCAACGATCAGAGGAGAGGGGGAGGGGATGGAGAGTCAACAGGAGGATAGATAGAAAGGGAAAGGGGGGGAGAGGGATGCGCACTGGTTCCCTCACTCGGCAGAATGGAGCAACAAGCAACCCCCTCGGGGGGGAGGAACGGATGGGATGGGGGAAAAAAAGGAGGACGGCACCAGAAGGAAGGAAGCAAGAAAAAAAAGAAGGAAAAAGTAAGTACGACGAGTGTGGGAAAGGTGTCCGGGGTCCCTTCTTATGCTTGGAACGGAGAGGAGGAGCTATCAAGGTATATGAAACTCTTTCTGGATACGAGTGGGAGGGAGATACTGATTAGTGGAAAGGGGGGGAGCCTACCACACCACACACACTCGCAGTGGAATGAACTGTCCGTCCCTTCTTCTCCATGTTTGCTTCTTTGGTGCATTCAGGTCTTCCCTCGCGTGCTGTGAGTACCGGCTGGTGGGGGGGGGGGGAAACAGAAGAAGAGGATGATCTGCTGCGCATAGGAAAGAGGAAGGGGAGGGAGGAGAGACGGGAGCATGTACGTGGGGGGTGAGGGGATATGTTCCGATAAATGAAGAGCTCAAAGAAAGCAAAAAACGCTGTCTGTCCGTGGGTGGGTGTGGGGAGCGGGAGTGTGTATAACAGTTGAAGTCTATTGCCACGACCGCCTAGCCTCTCCCCCCCCCCCTCCCCTCTTCACACACCACACACCACACACCACACACAGGTTGTGAAGGTGTATGATTCATGTGCCATGTGTGTGTGTGTGTGTGCATGTGTGTGCCATGTGTGTGTGTATATGAAAGGCGTAAAAGGGAAAACAGCATTAGCACGGGAGCAATGGGGAGGAGGACAATGATGTAGAGGGGAGGAGAGAGGAGGAGCGTACCTCTCCATCTCCCCTGTTCATGGGTACTGCTGCGATTGCCAGAGGGGGGGGGAGGGGGATGAAAACTCGCGACAAGGACGACAAAGAAGCAGAAAAAAAAAGGGGGTGGTGACAGCGCCATCGTCCCTCTCTGTCCTTCCGGTTCCCCACTGGTGCTACGACATTTGGCCATAGCGCCAGAAGACCGCCTCCGTGGCGTTTGCGAGATCACGCTCAACGTTGGAGCGCCGGGTGAGGCTGAGCAGCGGACGAATCACGCCATCCTCCAGTCCGTACACCCACCCATGAATCTCCACCTCGTTCTCTGCCTTGTTTCGCGACGGCCGCCCCTCCTTCCGCGCCAGCGCGTCCTCGGCGTTCTGCCGCGTCCACACCCGCTGCACCAAATGCGTCTCCACAACTGACTCCACCTGGGACAGCACGTTCAGCTCGCACAGGGCGTCAAGGTGGCGGGAGTACGGGATGTCCAGCATCATCCGCTTCCAGTGGTGCTTCTTCACCGCCGAGACGTGCAGGATCCAGTGGTCCGCAAGGCCGACCCGGTCCTCGTTCAGCGCCGCCGTGACGCCACCACACTTGTAGTGGCCCGCGATGATGACGTGTTCCACCTTGAGGCAGTCGATGGCGTACTGCAGCACGGCAAGGGCGTTGAGGTCGGAGTTGCAGACAATGTTGGCAATGTTCCTGTGCACAAAGACATCACCCGGGTACAGCCCCACAATCTCGTTGGCCGGCACACGCGAGTCGGAGCACCCCACCCACAGGTACTGCGGGCTCTGCTGCTGCGCTAAGTCGGAGAAGTAGTTGTTGTTGAGTCTCGCGATCTCCCCCGCCCACTGCTTGTTGTAGTCGAGCAGGGGCTGGATACCAGAGCCACGCGGGGGCTGCTCGCGCTGCAGCGATTGCACCAGACGGGCACCAACAAAGCGAGCCACCTCCTTCTCTACCGCCAGCTCCTCCACCGAGGCGCCATTGTTGCCGCTCAGAGAAAACGGGTCCGAGAGGGACCCCCCGCCGCTGGCCACAGACGCCGCCCGGCTCAGGCTCTTCCTCGCGTTGCGCTTGTTGCGCAGCTCGGCGTCCTCCTTGTTGGGGCCCGGGGGGCGGAAAGGCGTGTACGTGCCGTACCCCCGCCGACCGTGCACGAGCTGCTGCGGTGCATGCAGCGAGCCGGTGCAACAGGGGCAGTTCGGGGCGTGCCCAGGCAGAGGAGTCTGCAAGCGCAACGGCAACGTCTCGCCGCCCTTTGACGAGCCACCCAGCAGGCCGGCGCGGGTGCGGCCTATGTTCGCCGCGCCCGTGTTGTGGCGGCGAAGGAGGTGCAGCGGGTGCGTGGCGCGGTGCAGCGTGCGATGCGGGGTGGAGAGAGGGGTGAGGGAGCCATCGCGCTGCTGTTGGCCGCTGCCCATGGCGGGTGTCGGCGGGGCCGCCGTCACGGAAGCCGCCGTTCCCGGAGCGAGAGACTTCGCAGCCAGCGATGGGAACGGGCGAAATGGGTTGAAGCCGCGCATGATGGTTAGACGGGTATGGGTGTATGGGTACAGAGAGAAAGTCAGAGAGAGATGTAAAACGGGTAAACGCGGGATGGCTCCTCTTTGGCTCTCTCCGTCAAAAACTCCCCGCAGAGAAAAGTGCTGAAGAAGAAGAAGACGGAATACTAAAAGGGAGAAGGGTCAACAGTAACAATAGCAGCAATAGCAGCAATACCTTTGGCAACGCGGGGAGAGAGCTGCGATCCATTTAGAGGAAAAGGGGGATGGAAGGGTAATGAAGAGGGAGGGGGAAGGGGAGGCGAGCAGAAGTCATGTTGGTCCATGTTTCTCTTCATCATCATGGTCATCATCATCGCCATCCCTCCTTCTTGGTACTGAGTGGAAGAGATGAGAAGGGTTGGAGGGTGAGCGAAGCCGCAGGGGATATGCGAAGTTTAAGGTGCGTGGTGACATCCGCACCTGCCAGAGTACGTTAAGGAGAGAGAGAGAGGTGTCGGGAGGGTGAGGAGATCGCGGATGGAGTCCAATAGCCAAACATAATGCACATCTCAAAATGATGAAAGAGGGTGGAAAGAACATGCAAAAGCGTTTTTGATGTCGGCGAAGTGCTTCTTGGACCGAGGGAAGGGGACGGGAGTGGGCATGTTGCTCCACCAGACACGCGTATGGTGGGTGATAAAGTGTGGGGGAAGACACAAATCACAGAGCGGGTAGAGAGTAGAGCCCGAGGACAGAAGAAAAGAAGACGGTGCATTGGCTGCTGGTGGGGCGAGGCAGCAACCATTGAGAGAGAGAGAGGGAGGGAGGGAATGGATCGTGCGTGTGTGTGTGCGGCGGCTCACTGCGTTGGATAGCGCTCGCTCATTCATCGAGAAGAGTACCGAATGAACACAGCTTCCGTGGCGTCCTCAATCTGCTTCTTCACGTCCGACCGCCGCGTCAGGCTCAGCAGCGGACGCAGCATGCCGTCATCGAGGCTGTACACCCAGCCATGGCAGTCGACCTCGTGGGGTCCGCCGGATGCCGCGTAGGCAACGTCGCCGTGTCTGTGGTGGAGCCCATGCTCCTGTGCGTACCGCGGGCGGACGTGGATGTGCTGGGCTCTCTCGCGATAGAAGTGGTCATCGTCGTTCTGCGCTTTCCACAGCCGCTGCACAATGCGGCAGTTGGCGGCGTGGGAGAGCTGCTGCAGCACGTTGAGTTCACACAAGACGTTCAGGTGCTCGGCCTCAGGGATCTCGAGTGTCACGCGGTCCCAGAACTTGTTCTTGATGTCGGTCACCTGCATAATCCAGTGATCAGTGAGTCCTAGCGAGGTGCCATTCATTGCTGCCGTGACGCCACCACACTTGTAGTGGCCCGCGATAATGACGTGCTGCACCTTGAGGCAGTCCACCGCGAACTGCAGTGCGGAGAGGCAGTTCAAGTCAGAGAGGGAAAAGATGTTGCCAATGTTCCGGTGCACAAAGACATCACCGGGGTGGAGCCCAATCACCTCGTTGGCCGGCACGCGCGAGTCGGAGCAGCCGATCCACAGATACTCCGGCTTCTGCTCCTTGGCCAGCTCGACAAAGTACCGCGGGTTGAAGCGGCTCACCTCCGCTGCCCACTGTTTGTTGTAGTCGAGCAACGCCCGCACCCCGCGGCGGCCCGGCGGCAGACGCGAGTCTGCGCGGTGCACATGCCCGTCACCCGTGTCATGCTGCTCCCGCTCCCGCTCAGCCGAGCGCTGGATCGATCGCAAGGTGTTCTGTGCCAGGAAGCGCTGCATCTCCTCCGCGGCCTCGCGCTGCTTTTGCAGCTGGTGCTGCTCCTCCGCCGTCCACGAAGTGTGCGCGGAGGCGGGCGAGGACGGCCGGACGGAGCCCGACGACGAAGCGATGTGGGGATGATCGGGGAGGGGGTCCACGGGAGCGCCTGGCGTTCGGGTCGCCATCATGGCGGCCGCCTCCTGGGAGAAGATTCGCCCAAAGGTAGACGAGGAGGAGGAGGAGGAAGAAGGGGGGGCACCCGCCGCAGCCCTGTCCCCGTGGTGCTCCCCGTGACGGGCATCGCTGCAGCCGCAGCTGTGGCCAGCCGCCGCGGCAGCCCCCTCAGGGAGCGGCTGTACTTTCTCCTCTTGTGAGATAGCCGCCTCCTCGGCGCCTTTGAACCTGCCAACTGTGAAGTTGCTCGTCGACATGTCCATCTTTGCGAACTCGCTCTTGGTTTCTTCCTTCGTGTCCGTGGTGCACCCGCTGCTCGTACCGCTGTTCACGGTGTACCGGCGGCAGGCGTAGGTGCAAGCGACAGCTGCCGTGTGAGCCCTCGCGGGGGCGGCCGAGGTGCCCACGAGGGCAGCACCTGTCGCCACAGCAGCAGAGGACACAAGACCTCCCAGCTGGCGCACCATCCTTACCGTAGGGAAGTGTGCGTGCCCCTCTCCTATTGCCAAGGATGTGGATATCCTACTGTCCTCCTATTGCTTTGGCAAATATGAATGACGCTCTGTCACCTGGATCCACCTAAAGGTAATGCGGTTCTAAGAAGGGTGAGGAGTTCGTGCGAGTTCGTGTGTGTGTTTGTGTGTTTGTGTGTTTGAGTAGCCCTGGCGAGCGAGCGAGAGGGATATGTGTAAAAGCTGCTGGTGGGGGAGGGAGGTGCGATGCAAGGCGTGTACAACAGGTGAGTTCATGTGTTTGAGGAGGCGAAGCAGTGGTGGCCCCTTTTTCATCTGTGGCGGCAGCTGCCGCCTCTCTCTCCCTCTCGTATGGGCCTCTACCCCCTCTGCTTCTCCCTTGCTCTTGTTCTTGGGTGTGCATGCGCGGTCGCATTGTTTGACAGTCCCCCTCATGGTGTCCCCCCCCACCCCCCTCCCCTCCCACACTACGGGAAAGGGGTCACCGCAAGCCCTGCGCGGTTGCCGCGCTTCATGCGGCAGGTGTGGCACAGGAACACGGCGCCGGCAACGTCGCTCTGCACCGGGCCGACACAGTTTTGATGGAAGAAGGAGAAGCAGCGCGCACACTCGAGCACCGCGTCGGCTTCTCCCAGGAGGGGGATGAAAGGAGCAAAGCTGAGCAGCTCGTGCAGCTGGAGGCGTTGGGACTTGAGCTTGTGTCGCTGCTGACGGTGGCGAAGCTGCTGATGATGAAGATGGGAGGAGGGGTCACCCCCACTGCCCCCGCTCTGGCCGGCAGGGTGGTGGTGGTGGGGGTGGTGCTCTACGCCATGCGTCACCGTAGGTCCTGTGCCCTCCTCCGCTTCCTTAGCATCCTCTGCCACTTCTTGCTCTGGGGCGACGCTCGCCGCACCGTCGGTTATCGGTGGGGGTGGCAAGGGGAAAAGGAGAAGCGGGCCCCACAAGACGACGGAGCGGCCACCGAACAGAGCTACCTTCACCACCTCCCGCAGTGTCAGGTGCTGCAGCTGCGTCATGCCCGCAACGACAGCGGCGGCGGTGCTGTCGGGGTTCCGTGCCTCCCTCGCCCTTTGCCCTGGACTGGATGTCTCACGTTCCTTGGGAAGCAGGCCCAGGACTGCCAGTACGTGGGCTGCCTGCCGGAGCTGTTGCTGAGCCTTTGGCGAGTGGGCGGTGGCAGTAGCGGAGGCGGGGACGGACGTGGGCGAGGGGCGGCAGTCTGCCATGAAACCTGCGGTGCCGGAGAGCAGCTCCGCCAAAGGGGACAGTCGTCGAGCCAGCGCTTGCAGGAACACCTCGTGGGCCTCCCCCGTCACAGGATGCGCCATCACCGCCTCCCCTTTGGTCACCGCCGCCTCATCCCTCTGCACCCGGGCACAAGCCGCAAAGGCGGCGGCCGCATCGGAGAGGCTTTTGGCCCGCGTGAAGCGCTGCCAGCAACGACGCAGGCGCCTCCCCACTGCATCCAGACCACGTTCCACAGCCTCCCCCCCATCGACACCATCGGTGGGGTTGGCAGGTTCTCCCTCCTTCTCGTCCAGGGCGAGGAAGGGTCGCATGGAGCGCGCCAATGCTTTGCGGTCCTCTCGCAATGATCCCCACTGGATGGCCGGTGCGGGGGCCGACGCCATCGCAGGGACGAGCGCTGCCAAGGCATCTGCTACCCTTCTCCCTCCCGTGCCTTCCGCCTTCTCCTCCTCCCCCTTGCCGTCCTGTGCATGCTGCTGCTGCTGCTGCTGTTGCCATTGCTGCTGCTGATGGCTCACTGCCGTGGACAGTGTGTCGCACACTGGGCAGCCAATGGCGTCGTACTGCCTGGCTTCCTTCACGACAGACACACAGTACGACAAGATTGCCGTCATGGGGGGAGAAGTTACGTGGGCGGAGAGCTGCCCACGCAGACGTTCTCGGTCCCACGCATCGTTGCGGGGTGCGTCACGGTCTCCTCTCTCCTCTCCCACGTCGTCGTCGCCGCCGCCACTGTTAATGACGATAGGCAGGACGTAGTCGGCGTACGCGACCAGCCACGTGGCGCAGATCAGCAGCCGTGTCCAGAGGAAGGTGCCCGTGACCACGGATGCTGGCGCCGAGTACAGCGACGGTGCAAACACGGTCTGGTTCGTCGCGGGAAGCCCAAATGTGGGTGGTGGAGAAGAAGGGGAAGAAGAGGTAGACAGGGGGGTGAGCGTGGCAGAAGGAACGAGACTGTGCGCGCGAGTGGGGAATAGAAAATGTGCAGGATGGCAGAGCCATGGGACCAGCGGTGCATGCCGCAGCGATGACGGCGAGGAGGAGGCGAGTGGGAGCGCTGTGAGCGGCATCGTGGTGGGGAGAGGTTCGTTCGCTGTGGTGGCGCGGTAGGGAACCTCCTCACAGACCAGACGACACCGGCTCGTGTAGGCGCTGCCGAGGGCACCGTACAGGCCATCCAGCTGGATCTCGTCCTCGCCGCACGGATGCCGCGTTCCTTCGCCCCGACAAGCACTATGGTCTTCTCCCTCGCCTGTTGCTCCTCGCCGCGCCACGTCCGGCAACGTCGTTGGCAGCGTTCGTGGCAGTCCTCGCGAGAGGAGCTCGTAGTGGTAGAGCAGAGGGTTCGCCAGGCAGGTCTCCAGTCGCCGCCAGTGCATCTGCCCTCGCACCAGCTCCACCTGAGCGGCGAGGTCAACGAGATGGATCGGTCGAGAGGAGGGAAACAGCGAAGCTGTCGCTGACACAGGGTCAAGGCCTCGATGACGCCGACCACCTCGCGATCCCGCCTCCTCATCCTCCTCCTCTGCGTTGCCGTCCCCGCTGTCGCAGTCAACGTCGCCAGTGGCCACGGCGTACAGCCGGGACCAGAGTGCCTCCGGGTCGGCAGAGGTGGCGCTGCCGCCGCCGCCGCCGCGCGTCCGCCGCGACCGTTGTGGTGCTTGACGAAGCTTACCCGTCTGCCTGCCTTTGGGCTTCTCCGCCGTCGGGTCGTCGCCGTCCTCATCATCGCCATCGTCAACGGTGTCTTCGTCGAGGAGGTGATCGGCACCGCTGCTGACTGCCTCGCTGCCGTCATCCGAGCTACTGTCGTCATTGTTCCGCCCCGTGGCCCCTCTTCCTCCTCCTCTCGCCACAGGTGCAGAGAGCGGATGGAGCCGTTTACGCCTCCCAGGAAGAAGACCACCACTACCACCACCGCCGCCGGCTTTCGCCTCCTCCTCCTCCTCGGCGTAGAGAAGCACCGGTGCTTCTGCTGCCGTGGTTGATATCACCCAGAGAGCGCCAGGGTGGGGGGAAGGACCTGGGAGGGCAGCAGCGTCTGCGGTGCCGCCGCCCTTTCCCGCCTCAGCGTCACTGCTGGATTGCCCTTTTCCCCTCCCACTTTGCTGCGCTGCCACCGTTGCGGAAGACAAACGCCTATCGTCTTCCTTGTCGACATTGTCTGCGTGACGCGGCCGCTTCGCTGTGTTGTTGCGCAGCTCCCCTTCTTCGTCTGCTCTGGCCTTGCCGTCGCCGTCGTCGTGCTGCGGAGGCTCTGGCTCGTCTCCTCCCCCCGCCTCGCGCTCCCGCTCCCGCCGAGCCGCATGCCGTGCACGGAGCTCGTCCCTCCGTCTGCGCAGCACCTCCTCGGGGACCTGAAAGACCTCCCGATAGCGTCGTCGCTCCGCTGGGGTGGAGACGGAGAGGAAGTAGCACGCCGCAATGCTCTCGGACTGCACCTCGTCCATCACGGGTTCCACAACCGCAGCTGCGGCCGCGGCATGGCTACCCGGCCCCCGTCGCCGCCTCCCTCCCTGTTGCGATGTATTGGGGGCAAGGCCTGGTGCCGCTCGCGAGGCCGGCAACGGGGGTGGTGCGGTCGCGAGTAACCCACCGGTGGAGGATGCGGCACCCGCCGCGGGCACCGTCCGTGCCAACAGCGAAGCGGATGAGGAGGAGAGTGGCAACGCCTGTGGCGCGACGGCGACAGGTTGTCTTGCCAGCGGTGAGGCGAGTACGTGGGCACTACGGGCAATGAACTTCTCCAGCTCCCGCAGCGCAAAGGGGACGGGCCTTGGGCTGCCCAGCAACAGCCGTGGTGCTCCGCGTGGCCGCACCGCCACGGCACGCCACCTTAGGCTCTGCCAAACGTTCGGCTGCAACACCGCCAGGCTGGCACACACGCAGAAGGCGGCATCATCGATGCCGCCCTTGCCTCCCGAACCGTCGCCGCCCCCGCCACCGCCGCTGCTGGCCGTGGATGAGGCCATGGCAATGTCGTTCTGTGGTGCCTTGCAGAGGCGATAGAGCGTCACGGCCCGCGTGGCCACCGCCTCCGCGGCGCGCCGTAGAGGGAGAGGGACATCGCCTCGGCCGCTATTGCTGTTGCTACTGCTATGGCTACCGCCCGTGGAGCTGGTAGAGAGCGGAGTGAAGGTGCGTGGCGGCACTAGAATCTGCCTTGCGATCTCGTGGCAGTACCGCTGCACCCCAGCATCTTCCATACCGTGCCTGCTTGCGGCACTGGTGCTGCCGTCGCACGAGGGAGTGATGGGTGTGTGTGTGTCTGTGTGCTACTGCAGCATTTTGGTCGATACGGATGGAGAGGCGGGGGGAAGGTGGATGCGGTAGCGGTTCACGGAGCGAGAGCGGAGAGGTAAGAAGACGCAAGTGTCAGCCATCATGATGATGATGATTAGTTTAGTTGCTATCACCCCTTCTCTAGTTGACTTGCATGGGTTCTTCTCTCGCCGTCCCCCCCCCCCCCACCCCTTCCCGCTCTGTTTTTGCAATGTTGAGGGTGGGCGAGGGAAGGGGAGAACAATAGGAAGGAGACCACGAGGCTCGACAATGCCAAAGACCAGAAGAAGAGGAAGTCAATGCAGTTGCAAGGGAGAAGCGTAAAGGGATACGCACGCAACAAGGAGGGGGGGAGGAGGAGGGGGGGGGGGGTCGAGGAAGCAAAATGGGTGTGTGTAGGTCTATGTCAGGTTCTATTGTCTCCCCAAAGCTGGGGAGAGTGGGTACACCGGCGGCACTGGGATAGACGCGCGCGCCTCCATCCTCTCAGGAGGAGGAGAAGGCGGCAGTGCTACTGCGCAGCCGCTTCAACAAGTCCTGCGTCGTCGTCGGCGTCGGCGTCGCTGCTGCTGCAGTCAGCGGCGCCACGACGCGCTTCTTCTCAGTCGAGAAGGACGGATGGGCACGTTGGTGGGCAGAAGCGGCGGCGGGGGAGCTGCCGCTGCTGTTGGCGGTGGTGATGGGGATGGGAGTGGCTGCCTTTGTGGTGGGCGTCGCGGAGGTTCTGCTGCCAGCGGAGGAGAGCCTGCGAGTGTGTGGGGCCGGGCCCGCTGACTGTGGTGTCGCCGACGCTGCCGTGCGCGCGGCACGCGAAGAATCACGAGGCGCCTTCTGCAGCAGCTGCTGATGCTGTTGTTGTGGAGGGTTGGCGCTGCCCCCTCGCTTGCCACCCTCTTTCCCTTTGGGCGGGGAGTGGGCAGGAAGCGGAACGGCAGCCGCTGTCGCCGCCCACGCGGAGGGCAGGAAAATGGCGTCACGGCCGCTGCCATCGAAGCCGGCTCCGCCATCGCTGTCGCCGGTCATCCTCCGGCCCTCGCCCTTGCGCCAGCCACCGCCACCGGCGCTGGTGGGGCGGGGGGGAGACCGGCGAAGGTCGTCGAAGCTCGAAAAGAAGGGGACGTAGGTCGGTGCGGCCCTGGCCTCGCCTGCTGCTGCTCTGGGTGGCGTCGACAACGCCCGTCGGGACGGTGGCGGTGGCGATGTCATGGTCGTGGCATGCTGCTGCCGGGCCTGTGTCCCTGTCTGCGTGCCTGCCCTGCCGGCCACCCCGCTCGTCGTGGTCTCCCCCGTCTGGCGGGCTGTCTCGAGTGCCTCCTTCTGCGGGGTGGCACCGCGCGAACCGCTGCGACTGCGTGGCTGCGCGGTGGCGGAGGCCTGCTCAAACGTGGCCCGCAGTGCTCGCAGCGCGTCCTGCTGATGCCGGATCCAGTCCTCGCTTGTTCGTCGCGCGGTTTGGCCCGGGCTTGGCGAGGCCGACTCCCCTATCCCCCTGCGCTGGCGCTGGACCTGGGAGGGAGAGGAATAAGGGGAGGGGGGGACTGCCGGCTTCCTCGCTGACGAGGAGAGCAGGGAGCTGTAGGTGCTGTGGCCCCCGGTATCGCCTCCGCGTCCCAGCGGGTCCAATGTTGGCTGCTTCGGTGTCACAAGGCCGACAGCGACCTCCTCCTCCTCCTCCTCCTGCCGTGTCGGGGATGCATGAGGGAAAGCAGTATCAAGGGCCTTTTTCGTCTGTTCCCCGCTGCCGTGGGCGGGTCTAGGGAGGATGGCGTCGCCGTAGACCTCGCCTCCGCGCAGCAGCGGGGTCGGCCCTGCGTGCGCTGCGGTGTCTCTATCCGCGGCCGTCACGTCGTCAGCCATCCCGCCGCTCATCGACGCCGCCACCGGGGATGGAGGCTCCTCCCACCACCGTGCGGCGTGATCCCGAGGACGGCGCGGCAGGGGCGGAGGGGTGCGCAGCCGCGGGTCCTCCTCGCCCTCGTCCTTGCCCATCGCCTCGTGTCGTTGGGCCGCTCGTGCGACACCCTGCGGTGCTGCAGCACCTGATGCGCCAATTGCCGCGGGGGAAGGGATAGCGGTGCCCACCCGCTCCTTGACCGCGCTTCCGAAAGGAGAGATGTAGAGTGCCTCCTCCGCCTCCGTCGTTGGCGGCGGAGAGGAGGACGGCGCTGTTGTAGCCCATGCGTGCGTCTCTCGGGTGCGGCTCGGCGCCTCCTGTTCCTCCAACCCCTTCTTCTCCTCTCCCTCCCTGCGCCAGAGCTGGAGCTGATGACGAAGCTGTGCGTAGCCGGCGTCGCCCGCGTTTGGCAGAGCATCTAGTCTCTCGTGGCCCAGTTCGTAGAGGTGCAGTACGGCATTCAGCTTGTCTTCCCGCTCTCGCAGGGCCTGCTCACGGCTCTCGAGCTGCTGTTGCCAACGCGCACGCGCTTTGTCGCCCTCCTCCTCGTCCTCTTTTTTTCGGGCATGGGCTTTGGATCTCCCCCCTACTCCTTCCTCCTCCTTTGTGGCTGCACCACTCTGAGAGGAAGGCCCTGCAGCCCCTGCTGCAGCATTGACGGGAAGGAGGCCGTGCTGCCGGCTGGGCTGCAAGCGCTCCCTCTCCGCATCGTCCAGCACCACGCGAGCGAGGTGTGCACGCTCCTCGGCCAGGAGGCGGTATACCCACGCATGCACGCGGAGGCGCAGTGCCTGCAGCTGACAGAGGTGCAGTGCACTAGGCGTCGTCGTCGTCGTCGTCGTCGTGCCCGCGGCGGTGGCGCTCCCCTCCGTGCCACCTTCACCAGCCATTCGACGGGCGAGGAAGAGAAACTCAGAGCTGATCTCGCCGCCGCCACCACGCACACCACCACCGTCGTCGTCGTTGGCTCCCCTGGTCGCCCCGCCAGCCCGTGCCTGCGCCACGGCCAGCAAGATGCGACCAACGCAGCGAATGTCGTCTGCCTGGTGCCTGCTCACCATCTCTGGTGAAGCGTCCTTCTCCCCTTCGTTCCGTCGACAGCCAACATCGGGGCCGCCGCTGCCGTTGCCGTCACCGGTGCCAGCGCGCAGGGAGCTCTGCGGTAGTCGGTTCAGCAGGAAGAACGATCGATGGCTGGGCGTGTGGCCGTCCAGGAAGAGCAGGGGAAGGACAACGCCAGAGGTGGCCATCCGCATGAACGATTCTGCCTGGGCAGCCCATCGGTGCTCCGGATGCCCTCCATCAGTGCCTTGTCCGCTGGCCGACTCGCGCGCAGCGGCTGCCGCTGTGGTCGTCGCCGTGGAGGACGAGGATAGGGAACGGTGCACCTCCCTCAGTTGCCCCGCCAGCTTGTCGGACAGCGCGAAGCAGAGAATATCCTCTGGGTGGATCTCGCCACTAAAGTGAAGGCCTGCCGCGTGGTAAACGGCGAGAACGGACACGAGGGCATTGAGCAGGCGCCACAGCGTCTCCTCGGACCATACAGCGACCGAGTACAGCCCGCGTGTGCTGGAGCTGTGGGCCGCGCGGTTGCCAGAGTGGCTCGCATAGGGTGGTGTGGTGCCGGGGGTGGTGGAGACGCTTGTGTTCACGCTGTACGCGCCGTCGTCGCTGGTGTGGCCAGGGCAGCGGTCGAGATACTGCTGGAGGCACAAGCGGGACTGTCGAGGGTGGTGGTGTGGCTCAGCCCCGAGAAATGATGTTGCCGTTCTACTGCTGTCGAACACGGCCGCGTGGGCCGCAATGAGGTAGCTGTCCCACGTGGAGTAGAAGAAGGGGTCAGAGGTAGCCTGCCGCTCGCCGTGTCCCGTCTCCTCCCTCGCCGCCACATCTGTTCCTCCTACTTCGCCGGCGCTTCCTGATGCGGCAGGAAAGTAAAAGTGACGGTCGCTAAGGTGTTCATAGAGGAAGTAGAGCTGCCCCTGTGGCGGCTGTGGCTGGTGTTGACCGCCAACCTCGGAAGGTGGAGATGCCGCGATGACGCGGAAGAGAGGCAGCGTGGCCGTCGCGCAGGTGAGGACGGCCGTCGGCGGCAAGGGGGCCGTCCGCCCCCATCCCGCCTCGAGATCCGGCACCGCGTCGGCCGACAACGCTGCGGGAGGCTCCTCTCTGGAGGACCCGTCCCGACGCTGACGCCGCCACTGGGGAAGGAGGGTGTGATGGGCGAACGAGAGGACCTCGCGATGCAGACCCGCCAGGGCTGTGGCATCCTCCTGCACCTCGCGCTGCGCGTTCGCGTCGCCGTCAACGGTGCGCGCGTGCAGGACAAAGACAGTAGTTGCGCTGGGGGCTTCTCTCTGTGCTGCTGCGGGTACGACAGCCGGCTGCGAGGGTTGGGGGGACGATGCAAGGAAGGTCCCTTGCTGCTTGAAGGTGTAGATAATGTTCATCCTCGCGCTCCCGTCCCAGGGGTTCTTTGGAGGGATACACCCTGTGCCTGACCCGACACTTTTGTTTTCCAAGGGGGAGGGGGATGGCGATGGGGGTTTCGCTCCCCCTTCTCCTCTCTCGTCTGTTGGAGTGGAATGGGAGAGAAACAACAGCGCAGATGATGTCAACTCAACATAAGGACAATTTTAAGGGAGGGAAGAAGAGAGGGGGAAGAGGAAAAAGGAGAAAAAGGTCATCATTTGCCTTCCAGCGGTGACCCGGAGCCATGGGGGGTTGTCGATGGCAATCCCTTCTCAGCCTTGCTCGAGGATGCTCTTGTTCTCCTCGCACACGCAGCGCCGTGTTCTTCTTCCTCGTGGATGTAGCAATACTGCATCTTCTTCCATGTGTAGATGGGTAAGAGTCCACACACGTTCATACACAAACGTGGTCCTCGGGGGGTGGTGTAAGGGGAGGGGAAAGACAAGAAACAAGGGAAGGGGATGCGGGTTGTCGCAGCTTCGCGGGATGGCGCTGGCACCAACCGTCATCGGTCATGTTGAGACACGGCGGGTGCCATCGTGCCTCAATCACAGCGCAGCTCGCGCCACGGCAAGAGCGGTCGCCCTCGCTGCATTTCACGGCGCCACCACCGCGTGGTGGGGACGTCAAAGCCACCGCTAAGGAGGAGGAGGTGCGGCGCTGCGAGAGTGCAATAGAGCGCGCTTTCCCGCGGCTGGGGGAGAGAGACAACGGAACTCTAGCCGAGGAGATGGTTGCACCAAGGTTGTTTGAGCGCTGGGTCACCAAAGGGACGAAGAAGAAACGGGACAAGTACTCCAAGAGTTCAGCGTGCTGAGTCACGTCACCTGCAGAGCAGACAGTGCAAACGGCTGAAAAAAGGAGACCATCACGAACTGACAAGTAGTCGAGCAGAAGCATGGAAACAAGGAAAGAGAACAAAAGCCAATTGTGCGGAAACCAAAGACGTTGGCCTCCAGTCCCGCACGGTTTGTGCTTGGCTACGCTTCCAAAAGGCCTTCAGGTCATCAATATTGTGCTGGCCATGAAGAGGATTTAGGATGAAAGAAGGAAATAGAAGCAAAGTGCATGGATAGCGGAGATGCGCGCAGAGCAGTGCCAATAGGAGAAATGGAGAAAGGCTAACTATCAGCAGACACGAGAGGGAAGGAAGAGATGTAAGTTCAGCACTTGGACAGGACGCGATGAGAAGATCCCAAGATCATCCCACCACGAGAGTAACAGTACCATCACCGATCGTTGGTAGGTGTGGGAGAGCGACGCAACGGTAGCTGTCCCCACCGGGCGAGGAAATCAGTGGCAAACAAGCTGCCTCTTCTTCGCTTCCATGGCATGGTTTCTCTCTCTTACCCTCTTCGCATTTCGCTGACTGCGTGGGGTGCTCCTTCAACCTCCTCTTCTTCTTTTTCGCTGCTTCTGCTGTTGTTGTTGTTTCGTGGATGGGAAAGGACAAAGGAAAGCTAATCGTTGAGAAAGTCTCCAAAGGTGGCTAAAACGCACACAAGAGTGCAACTCTCCCACTTAGACGAGGCCGATCTTGTTGGCGGTCTCCAGCGCGTCGTGGGCCGCGGAGAGGCGGATGTACGCCTTCTTGAGACCGTCGGGGCGGATCAGGGTGTTAACCTTGACGGCCTTGACCTGGTACAGCTTGTGCATGGCCTTCTTGATCTCGGTCTTGTTGGCGTGGGAGTCCACGATGAAGGTCAGGGTGTTGTTCTCCTCGATCTTCTTCATGGCCTTGTCCGTCGTCAGCGGGTAGCGAATCACACGGAAGGCGTCGGACTTGTTCTGCACCGCCTTCAGGTTGTTGCTCGGCTTGGCGGAAGCGGGCTTGCGGTACGTGTGCGGGCGGCGGAACTGGGGGCGGGTGTAGGCCTTGCGGGAGATGACCTTCACAACCTTGGTGGCCTTGACCTCCTTGGTGGGGGCCTTCTTGGCAGCAGCGGCTTTGGCGGGCATGGTCGCTTGGCTCGTAAAACTGGAGGTTGTAAGGAAGGAAGAGAGGGAGGAGGGAAGTGCAGCGTGCGATGTGAATGCGAGCAGGGGGAACATGGAACACTGGAATCGAAGCCAAGGCCGCCCAAACCTTGTCCTCATTCCAAGATTGGAAGAGGGAGTCCAAAGGAAATAGACCAGCAGCGGAACCCAGTCGTGTGGCCGCCAGCTGTTACTGTCAGTACGAAAGGCAGAGGAGTGTTTCTTACCTTTCCTTCTCTTTTTCTTCTATGGCTGCTGTCGTTGGTTTAAATCTTGGTTTTGTCCTTGTGCTCTATGTGCCGCGAGTGATTTCACTCGCGTGATGCTGGCAAGAACGGACCGCAGTGTCAAATACTGCGAGTTGTTTGATGTCTCTATGAAAGCAGAAACGTGAGCCGTCACAGCGATTTTGCCCAGACTACTCTGGCTTTCTACGCAGTTGAATCTGGCTCGGGAAGGGTATGATTGTATGGTTGAAGGCAGTGGGTGTGGGAGCCCACGCCGCAAAAAAGAGAGAAGGGAAAAGCAAAGTAAGTCTATGACTGTATCTCTCTGGTTCAGCGCCGAGTAGCTGCTGTATACGAAGAAGGGACGAACAAAAGCACTGAACCGGCGACTCGGTAATGTAGGACCCGCTTCGCGGAGTCCTGATCCTCTGCCGCGGAAGGGGAGGAGGTGTGTGGCTGTACCCTAGACCACACTCTGCTGGTCTCGGTCTTGTTTGGCCATGATGCTCCAGTGTTTGAAGTTTTTGCGATCGGCAGTGGGCACTTGGAACGACTCATACACTCTCTCCATGATGTTGTTCCATACGGGGAGAAAATTGTCCTCGTCCAGGACTTCCTCAACGGTGATGTCCTTGATGCAGTCGTGGAGAAGGACGTTGTCCTCCACGCCATTGTTCACCTTTACGTACGTGCCGCTCTTGTACCCTCCCAGCTGGCGGATGCAGTTGAGGGTGTGCTTCGCCACGTAGTACGCGACGAGGTTGAAGTCAAGATCGGTGGCAGCGCAGATGACCGCCTCCGTGATGACATCGAAGCGGTAGGCGTTGGAGAGCTGGATGACATTGCGGAAGCTGGCAACGGCGTTCTCCGTCTTGGTGAGCGGCAGGAAAACCGTACCGTGTACAGCTGGTACGCTCTGCTGTGCAGTTGAGTGAAACGGCGTGAAGACCTCTTCCAGTTTCTTCCGCGACACAGCAGGTAGCTTGTTCTCATCGGTCGCGTTCATCTGCATGGTGCCAGAGAGGCAGAAGTGGAAAATATCCACAAGCTCGATCTTGACGTTGTCGAAGTCAGGGGTGGCGTTGATGTTCTTCCACCACTTCCACGGGTAGGAGTCGAGGAGTTCGGTGCTCTCCATGGTGATGGCCAGAGCCCAGTTATCGAGGCTGCGGACGGAGCGCCAGTTGGGGTCGATCATGGAGTTGAGGCCGTCCTGCAGCTCCGCCAGGGAGTGCAGGATTTTGGTGGAAAGAGCAACCGAGCGTGCGCGCTTCATTTTCGTGCGGGGTTGAAGAGAGAGCGAGCGAGAGAGAGAGAGAGCTGTGGCGGGACGAAAAGGACGCTTTGGAACGGTGGAGAGAAAGAGAGAGAGTAGGCTGGCAAAGGGTGCGAGCACATCGAAACAGACACTGCAAACCGCAAAGCACAACAACGGCATCCGTTCACACACACACACGCGTACACGCATACGCATTCGGCGGCAAGAGACCGGGAGGGGGTGGTCGGGGGGGGGGGGGGGCTCCCTCCCTCCTCCCATCCAAAAGGAAGATGGTGTGTCCCCAGGCAGAGAAAGGCCGCCCATCCGTGGGAGGGGGAGTATGGCGGGCGAAGCGTGAATCCTCCCTGGCGCAGTCGGCAGCGCGTTAGGCTGTTAACCTACAGGTCGTTGGTTCGAATCCAACGGGAGGAGCTTTTTTCCCGTCCTCGAAAATCCTACCTATGCGTGCTTCGTGGCGAAGGGGGAAGAAGACATTTTATGAGCTTGCGAAATGTAAATGCAGGGGGAAATAGGAAGTCATCCCTCACACCCTTCCCCCCTTCACAACTTACCGTCAAGTCATATCCTTTCCTCTCCTGTCTCGAAGGGCGGTGAGGAAGCGGATCGGCCATGGACAAACCCTCGACCAACGTCGCCATGGATGCGCGGCGGTGTCGGGAAGCTGCGAGGCTTGCCCCCGGTAGAACGCCGCCTCGGCTGAGCTGGCGGTCAACCTCTCATACAGCGTCTGTGTTTCCACCCGGAAAAGATCGACAAGGAACGGCACCGAGTTCCACGGGCACGTTTCAGAGCCGACATCGCTGAAAGAAACAAAAAATGATACGTAATACTAGCGTAGACTGGCGATGCAACCTTTTGAGGAACTCTGGCTCACTCGGTAAGGAGAGTGCACTAAGAGCTAAGCTATGAAGGAATAAAGGATACGAAGCGTTGATGTGTGAATGCCGGAGACTCCGCCTCTCCTCTGCTGGCTCCTCTCCCGCCGTACTCTTTCCCGCTCCTCCCATTCATTTCGCAAGCTCATAAAATGTCTTCTTCTTCTTTGGCAGTGTGCTGCCCCTCCCCTAGTGGAAGGGCTGGGTGTAGAGCACAAG
>JASAOB010002650.1:12954-34608 GCA_030849825.1 Herpetomonas tarakana | reverse complement strand
GTCGCGTTCGCCGGGGTACGTTGCCGGATCCGCGGCGGTCTCCTCGTCTTGCGCGGCCGCGGACTCCGGAGCGATGTCGTCCGCGAGAGCCGTGAACTCCTCCTTCGCCGCTTCCGGCTCCCCTTCCCGTTCGCGGTACGAGTCCTCCTGCTCCGGTTGTTCGTCAGGAGCTGGGGCTTCCTCAGGCTCTGGTGCGGGGTCGGCCGGCTCCACAAGCCCGTCTTCCTCTCGCGCACGCATCATGTTGTCAATCATGTCAGGTGCAATGATAGCATCAGTAGCAGCCTCCTCCTCCTCCTCGGGGTACTCTTCGGGCTGCTGTGCCTGTGCCTGATCCTCTGGCTCTGCGACGGGGGCTGCTTCGGCCTCGTGTGCGGCGTCAGCCGGCTTCTCACCTTCATTCCCCTTAAGTGGGAGGTCCGGCTCCGGCTGCCACTCCGGCTCCTCCTCTGGTGTGGTGCTCTCGGGATCCTTCTCTTCCTCTGCCGCTGGAGATATCCCCGCACCTGCGTGTGGCGGCTCAGCTGCGTCGTCGTCGTTCTCCAATGTGTCGTCCATCGGCGCTGGTGGCACCACGAGCTCCCCCTCATCGAGGCTCTCGCCCATCGCGGGGACCGGCTCCGGCTCCGGCTCCGGCTCAGGGAGCACATCGTCAGCGGTGTCGACGGGTGTGTCCTCCTCCTGCGGACGCTCGTCCTCCTCTCGTTCCTGTGGATGGGAGCCTGTCTCGTCCTCTTCTGGCGCTCCGGGGAGCGAGGGTGCCGCGGTGGGCCTCGCGTCTAGAGCGAGAACGGAAAGAATGGTCTCTCTCCGTTCGTGCAGGTCCCGCAGCGAGGGATAGTCGTACATCTCGCTCAGGCCCCGGACCACCGCGTCGTTGGCCGCTGTGCGGTGTGTGTAATCGAAGTACAGGTGCAGCCGGCCGTCCAGCGTGAAGTGCAGATTGTCGATGTCGGCATCGCCGCACTTGTACAAGGCCCTCGCGTCGGTGCGCGCGAGTAGGGAGAGGGTGTTTGGGACTCGCTCAAGCAGCTCACCCCAATCGGCGCCGGGCACGCTGCCGTGGACGCCCGCCACGGTTCGCGGCTCATGCAGCGATGGCATCTCCTGCTCCGCCTCGGGCTCGGCAGCGGCGGCGGCAGAGGGCTCCGTGGCCCACTCCGAGCCAGCCTCGTCCTCCTCGTCCCCTTTGCCTGTGGGCTCTGTAGCGGCGCTCTCGTCGGCCCCCGTCACGCTCTCGTCCGTCTCCGCGTGGTGGGGAGACAGGTCGTCGTCGTACCCCTCGAGGGGGTGGCTAAAGCGGTGGTACGCGTCGCCGTTGCCCTCCCCTTCCTCTTCCTGCCGTGAACAGGGGGGATCCTCCTCTGCTGCTGCTGTTGCTGGTGGTGATGGCGGGGCCTGCTGGTCACCGTCGCCCCCCACCACTTCCTCCGCCGTTGCTGGCAGAACGGGCGACGCTGGCTCCTCCGTCTCCGAGTCCATGGCCGAGGAGTTGCCGGGGTCCTCCGCTTCCGGGGTGGCGACAGAGAGGGCAGGGTAGCGGACAGCACTGTCATCGCCTGGCGGGAAGGGTGGGCGAGCAGGAATGCCGTCTGGCTCCTCATCGTTGCTGCTATCGACAGCGCCGTGTTCGTCGACAAGGGTGGGGGTCGCGGTTGGTTCTTCGCTGCCCTCCCTGTTGGTTGAATCCGGCGAGGCAGCCACAGCCGCATCGGTCGACGCGGCTGGCGAGCACACCTCCTCCGTGACGGGAGGTGGCGGCGCGCTGACAGCCGTGCTGGTGTGAAGGGCCGACTCGTTTAGGACGTCAAGGCTGTTCCGGGGCGGTGCCCCCCTTCCTGCCCCAGCCTCGTCCTCGTGCGCCGGCGGCGACGGGCTCGCCTCGACAAAGTAGTAGTGATCGGCCGGGTTGTACAGCTCGTTCACGCGGAAGATTCTGCGTGGCGACGAGAAGGAGCCCGCGGGTGCACCGCTGGTGCCCGGACGAGGGGCTGCCGGCGGTGACGGGCGCAAGACCGGTATCGCGACGTCTGGTACGCCGCTACCAGACGTCGGCGCGGTAGACGGCCTTGGTGCTTGCTCCTCCAACGACAAACGCTGGCAGGTCGCCTCGGCAGGGTGAGGTGGTGGTGGCGGCATCGCGCCAACCTCCCCTGCCACATCCCAGTAGTTGCTGGTGGGGGGCACCCCTTGGCCCTCGTGCTGCTGCTGCTGTTGCTGCCGGCGTTGCACAAGCAGCTCCTGCTGCATCGCGGGTAAGGAGCTGCGCAACAGCAGCCGGGACGGTGATGTGGCGAGGGAGGACGACGCCTGTGATGACGGACGGGGCGGCGACAACGTTGCTGGCTGCGTGCCTTGAATGTGGTTGTAGTAGGGGAACAGAGAGGCGGATAGCGGCGTGGTGAGCCGCGAGGGGACGGTGAAGTGACGAGCAAAGAATGGGGGGCGATCCGCACTGGGTGGGCGGGGAGCCGGCGGAGGGGCTGGTGCACGAAGCACGGGCTCTGGTGATGGCGCTGTGGGTGTGGGGAGATGGTGAGCGACAACGTGGTCCTCCTGCTCCTCTCCATCCTCCACCTGCGGATGCTGCTGGCCTAGGGAAGAAGAGGTCTGCTGCACTGCCGGCACCAAAGAAGGAGTGAGGGCTGCTGCTGCTGTCGGCGTGGGGCGAGCGCTCAGCTCGCGCGGAAGGGTGCCCGTCGCGCTCACCACCACCACACGGAAGCTCCCCTCGTTCTGCGCGAGGACGACCGTTTCCGGGGTGAGCCGCACGAACTGCCGGAAGTCGCAGTCATAGTAGAAGTAGTCCTGTGGCAAGTACCGCAGCGACAGTGCAGCGGCAATGGATCTCCTCAGAAAGGTGACCAGCGCCACATGTGCGATTTGACGGCACGCGTGCGCCGCTCCACCACGGGACATGGGCCTACTCCCGTGGTGGGTCGCAGCAGCAGCAGCAGCCAGCGCCTGTCGAAGCGGCATCGGCGGCACCACATCAAGCGTGGTGACCAGGATGAGATCAGCCTGCGTGGACAGCGTGACGGCGACGCTGTCGTGGTCGCGCGTGCGAAGCGCACTCTCCTGTGGATCCTCCCGCAACGTCGTCAGCGCCACCTCCACCGTCCACGGCTCACCCGCGGGTGCCTCCTCCGTCTCCTCCTGCTTTGGCGATGCGGCTGGGGTGCCCCGGTCGCCGCGGTTGTCATCAGGAATAGGGGTGGTGCTCGGAGGCGCGGTGTGGTGGTGGTGCTGCTGCGGCTGCTGCTGTACGTGGGTGGCGGACGGGTCGACCAAGTGACGCATCCGAGCCATCCACTGCTCCACCCCTTCCGTGCTGTCGCTGTTGGCGGCTCCGACACTCCCCTCGTTCTCCCCTCCCGTGCTGGCATGGGGTGTTGTTGTCGCCGTCGCCGTCGCCGTCGCCGTTGCTGCAGCGGAAAGAGGGGACGGGGATGCGGAGGAGGAGTCTATGGCGGCGATAGCCAGCGCAGCGGCGGCGGCAGAGGAGGTCGGCACACCGCTGGTGTGGATCCCGTTGCCGGCGGCGGAGTCACGGTGGCGCTGGCTTTGCTCGACCCCTCGAGCGGATGAACGGGGAGGAGAGCTCGTCCCCTGCAGCGCGTTCACAGCCGGTCCCGTTGTCCCGCAATGGGTGTACGTGGCGTGGGAAACCGCGGGAGCCGCGCCGATGCGTGCGGCGGACAACTGCGGCGGCGTACGGGAGGGGTTGGCCGCGCCTGTCGTGGGTGGTGTGAGGGCACGGCCCCTGCTGTCCGTGCCCGCCCCGCTGACTAGGTTGTTGTAGTAGTAGGGCGACACCGGTGGCTGCGTGTTGCCGTCAGCTACACGCGGGCGGCTGCCGTGGCTTTGTGGCGCACTCCCGGGACGGGTCTGGCGAGTGGCGGAGGGCAGCAGGGGCATGATGGAGTCAGCCGCGAAACCACCAACGAACACGTCGTCGTGGTTGTCCGCCAAGCCAAGGCGGTGCGCCGTGATGGTAGGGATATGGCCATCGCTAGACATGCTGCGCTTGTTGCCGCTGTCACCGCCACTGCGGCCGCGGCGCAGCGTCTCCAGGTGCTGCCAGGTGCGGTTCGCCGACTGGGTGGGACCGGCGCTGGCGGGGCGGGGACGTCCGAAGCGCGGCACCTGCTGCTCGCTGGCGCTGGTGTGGCTGCTCATCACGGCGGGGTCGTACTCGGTGCCGCGGAGGTAATACGCATTTGCCGCATCTGTGTTGAAGAACATGGCTGCTGCTGATGAATGGAGGGGTGTGGATGGGGATGCGTGCTCCTATCTCCACTCTCTCTCCCTCTGTATCGCGTGTACGTGTAAATGGGTGCGTGGGAGCGTGCGTGTAGGTGTCTTGGTTCTGTACTTGCACCGTTGTCCACAGGGAGCGAACCTAATCAATGTTCCCTCCTCCTCCGAATAGGCAAACGATGAAAAGGGAGTGGATAGGACACAGTAGGGGTGGGGGCACAAAGAGGGGAACCAATAGAGAAGGAGAATAGGAACGCGCTCACACGAGAGGGGGAGGGGAGGCGTCAACCGATGCACTGCGAGAAGAAACAAGGGAATGAGAGAGAAAGAAGTATTGGCTGGACACGAGGGGACCTCCTGCCAAGTACCAGTTTGCAGGAAGTTGTTGGGGGAGTGTGAAAAGTCGAAGGGAGGGTCTCTGAGATGTCTGTGTGTGTAGGTGCACGCCACACAACGGGAAAGGAGGAGGGATGGAGAGGGGGGTTCTTGGCGAGAGAGAGAGTTGCGCGTGCAGCAACAGCGGTAGAAGAAGAGGGGGGGAGGGAGTAGACGAGGTCAACGGAAAAAGTGAATGTGTGTGTGTGTGTGCTTTCCTAATGAATCTGCCAAGCAGAGGGAAGGAGCAGAGGGAGGGGGAGGTGGTGAGCGCGAGCATTCCATAAAGGGGGGGAGGCAATAGACCATGCACGGCCCCGTTGGCCACATCTGCCCTGTCCTCTCTCTCTTCAAATTACCAAATGGGGGGGGGAGTCTTTCATTGCCGAGACCGCTTCACCCCACCAGCGCCGCCGTTGGGGTGGTGCAGCCGGCGCTGCGGGTGGCCCATCGTCCTGTGATCACCAGAGAGGCTTCGCTCCGCCCGCAGCCGTCGGCTGAGCAGACACCGCCGCGCCGCCTCCCAGACGCCACCCACAAGGTGGCCGTAGCGCGTCAGCCCCTCCTGCGCAAGCCGAAAGCCCTCGTCGCTCTCGCCAAGCCAGAACAGCTGCTTCGTCTGAAGTCGCTCCTGTGCCGTCATGGACGACCAGTTGGGCAACGGCGCCTCAGCCGCACAGACGGCGGCCGGTTCGGCTGGCGCGATGGGGGAGAGCACTGGTGAGCTTGGGTCGAGGGACGCCAGCAGGCGGGCGATGCCTTCCTGCTTTCCCTTGGTGGAGACATGCTGCACCAAGACGTAGACAGGGGGCTTCATGACATGCATGGTTGGCAGGATGGACACCTTTATCTCCTGCCTGGTGGACGGATCTGCGAGCAGTGTCTCAAGGGCACGCAGGAGTATCATCAAGCTGGCACAGTGTGGTGCCCCGTACACGAGCATGATCGTGCCTCCCTCCTCCACATACGCCAGGGCCGTGCGGAGTTGCGGGACGAACAGGGTTAGCCAGGGCAAGATCGCTTCGTTCATCGTCGCATCAGGTATGTCACCATTGTGGCGCTCCGGCGCTTGCGGTTGTTGTTGCTGCTGCTGCTGCATCAGGCGCTGCCCGTGGTCCTGCACAGCGCCACCATTCACAAAGCTGAACCGACGGCTGGGGTCCCACTGCTCGCTCGTCGAGACCGTTGAGCGCCAAGTCTCTGGCATCTGCGTCACGTCACCCTCCCACAAGGTGAAGCGACGTCCCTGCAGCTCTTCCGTGGTGAGCCCGGGATCGACGGCGATGCCGCCAGCGGAGGTGGCCAGGGTCAACCCAATCCCAGCCCAGCCAAGGTCCTTGACAAGGTACTTGGAGACGCCGCCAGGAGCACAGCCCAGATCCAGAAACGACCGCTGTGGCCTCTCCTCACTCACCGAGGCGGAGGAAGATGCCACAGTAGTGAAGAAGGTCGGCGCCGCGGGTGGGAGGACGCGCCGGCAGTGCTCCCTGTAGCGCTCCGTCAGTTGCGAAATGTTGGCTGCCGCGAAGGACGTCGTGGCCTTCACGGACGGGGGGAGCGAGCTATCGGCTGGCCCCTCTGCGTGCGCCTTTCCTTCCTCTGCTTTGTCCTCTCCTTCCCCGTTCCCCTTTTGGGACGCCCATTGATTGCGATACCAGGCATCGAGCGCGGGCGACTGCCAGCCCCGCTCGCGCTCTAGCTCCAGCTCGCGGTAGGCCTCATTGCTGTCCGTCAGGTGGGCACGCCACCGACGACAGCGCGCAAAAACGGGCTCGCTCGCCTCCCTGCCCGCCGACTCCTCCGTCAATGGTGCCGTCGGACTCCGCTCGCTCATGCCACACACTGAGATGACGATGGCAGTAATGGTGCAAAAACACGACACGAATGCCGTTCTCGGCAAGAAGAGGAGGTGAGGAGAGGAACGAGGCTTGTCAAAAGGGACGGGCACAGAGCTCCCCACATACCATCACCACACGGGCAGGCAGAAGAGAAAAGGGAGAGGAGAACAGGCCCTCTCCCTCCTTCTCCTCCGTGTCTCGAACAGTACACACCACAGCAGACTATTCTGCAACAAAAGTGCTCGGGGCACCTCTCTCACACTTTCGTTGGGTGTGTCTGTGTCTGTGGGGTTTGTTAGTGTGTGAGGAAGACGGTAGCAGCAGGAGGGAGGGGGGGGGGGGGGGGCATATTATCTCCGCACCCCCACTGTGTCCGTGTACCACGACGAGAGAGAGCGTGAAAACACTGCCGCCACAGGACCATTCGTGGAGTGTAGGGAAGGAATAAGGAATGCGGAGAGAGAGGTAAGGCGTGCTCGCCTCGGGCCTACTTAGTTCGCAGCGGGATTCTTCTTGTTGTGCTCCAAGTTGTACACGTACATCTTCTTCAGCACGGAGTCCGTGCACTGTCCAAACGCCACGTTCTCCGCGAAGCAGGTCGTCGCCCAGGCGTCTCCAGCGCCCTTCTGGCACTTGACGCCCGCGTCGTACTCTTTCTTGCAGAAGATCTGCGCGATGCCCTCCAGGTAGGCCGACTTCTGGCGCTGGCAAACAAAATTGATGTCGTCGTTGATGCGGGACTGCAGGCAGGCCTCGAGGGCCTCGCGCTGCGGCTTGTACTCCTCGGTGAAGCGGTCCGCCATCTTGTTGAACTCCTTTGTGTTGCGAGACATGGCGGCGGTAGCGGTGGTGGAGGGGGGGAGGGTACTTACCTTGTGTCTTCCTCTCTAGTGAGAGTTGCCTCACGTGTTGTGTGCGGTACGGCACGCCTTGGATCGTCCTCAACGGGAGTGCCCCACTGACGTAGGGGACAAGCAGATGTAAGATACGAGGAAAGATAGATAAAGAGAGTCGATCGAGTAGCGAATGATGTTCGCTCTTCTGCTGCGCTGTCCTCCAGCGCAGTGGATGCGTCGTGTGTATGTGTGTGTGCGAGAGAGGGGGAAGGAGAAGGATTCTCACATCAAGCCGTTTCCATCCATCCTGAGGGTAGAGAGGGAGAGATAGCGCTGTCTCTCCTCTATTCATTCCCCATCCCCTCCTCTTTCCACTTCCCACTGGCCCTCTGTGAAGGGGGGAGGGAAGGTACAACCCATAACAATCCCCCTCCACGACATATGTCGTATGCATGATTAGTGTTGATCCCTTTGTTATGGATTTCTCGCCTCTTTGCGATGTTAGTCTGTAGTTGAAGGGGAGGGGGGGGGAGACACGGCTCAGGTCAAAGGAGAGGCGCACTTGTCTCTTTCCGTGTTATGTCAAGCGTGCGACACGGAGGGGAAAGGAGAGAGAAATGGAGGACGGCAGCGCGCTCTCGGGTTCGTCAGATGCAGTGCCTCTGCACTCCTTTCCGTCGCCCATTCCCACACACACACACACACACACGCACACTGTCAACGTCTCCGCTCAAGGAACATGCGGACACCCGAGGTGCCGATCAGCCGGCCAGAGAGAACCGCGCGGGCGTGCAGCGCGCAGCCCTCGTCCGCGAACGACGCCAGGAACAACTCCTCCCTACGGCCCTCTCCGTCCCCGCTTTCCTCACCATCCCGCGGCGCACCGGCTGTTGTGCTGTGGCTGTGCTGGGCCTGCGCCAGCTCGGGGGGCAGTTCCGCAAAGGCGAGGAAGCCAGGCACCACACTCAGCGCTCTCTCCGCTAAGTCGCGCGAAGCGGCCGGTACCAGCGCGCACTCCACGAGGCACGGCTCCGCGCTGGGCTGGGCCTGTGTGGCCAGCGCGTACTGCACCTTCCAGCGCCGCCCACACACCTTGGCGTTCTGGAGACGGCGGAAGAGCCGCTGGGCAACCTCCTTGCTAGGCACCTCAACCGCCAGGGTGGCGTTGTCGGCCTCCTCAAGGATGGTGGCTTCGGAGATGTGGTGGTGGTGATCCCGCTTCCTACGGCCACCGCCCTGCGATCCCGGCGCCGAGGGAGAGGTGAAGAAGCTGCGAATGACGCGAGTGTAGATCTGCCTCATGTCCGCGGGCAGGTCCGTGAGCAGGACGGAGCCGTGCGAAATGATGGCTGCCGCCTCCCGCGGAGCCTCTGTGCTGGACATGGAGACTGTGCCGAGGGATGGATGGAAGTATGTGTTGGCCAACGTGACTCCACTGCTACACATGCGAAGTGGTTTTTAAAGGGCAACAAGCGGAAGAAGGAAGGAAAAGAGAGAGAGAAAAGCGAGGGACGAGAGAAGTGGAAAGTAGCAGACAACCAACCACCACTACTGGGCGAGGTCTTCAGTATGTTGCCTTCCCCCATCCTCCTCCTCCTCGCCCACACACACATACACGCACCTTTCACCCGATCCGGCCAGAGACAGAGAGTAAGTGAGTTTCCTCCGCTCTTTCCCTCATCCTCTATTTCATTCTTTATTTTTTGTGGGGAGGGGCATCTTCCCGAGAGAGGGGAGGGAAAGGGGAAGGGAACAAGACCATCAGTAGCTCCCCCTGTACAACGGATATAGCAACGATACAAAAAAGGGAGGCGAGAGAGACGAACGGAGGGAGCCATGCTGCCCCCTAGTGACTGCTGTGCCGTGGCGGGGGGTGGTGGCGTTGGTGCTGCGCCAGCTGTTCTTGCCGGTAGCTGGAGAGCTCCACCGCGGACACCCACTTGCATATCTCATACGCGTGGAACACACTCGGGGTGACGCTGGCTTCCGCGGCCGCAGGGGACGAGGCGGTGGCAGAGGGGGCCTTCTCCGATGCGGCCGGGGGGGATGGGCCACCGTCATTCGGGTCCGCTTGCGGCAGCGGCGCTTCGGGGGCCCCGCTGCTGCTGCCGGCCCCACGCCTTGTGGGGCGATCCGCCGAGTGAGTCGCCTTGGTGTTGCTGGCGATGCCGCCGTCGCTCATCCCGGTACCTGCGCCACCGTCGCCATCCTCGCTGATATTGCTGTAGTGGTCGCCCTCGGCATCGCCGCCGCCACGATGCTTCTCCCTCCTCCGTCTCTCCTGTGTGGCGAAGACGACATCGTCCTCATCGGGGCGGAAAAGGATGTCGTGGAGCGCGGGATCGCGGACCAGTCGGGCTGATGCGTCCTCGAGGCCGAGTTGGCGCAGCAGCAGGACGCCTGCGAGCGAGGCCGCGCGAGGGCTCACCTGCTGGAGCTGGAGAAACGCCTGGAGGAGGTTTGTCGCGTGGTTCTCGACATCCTCGCAGAAACAGTCGCCCTCGTCCACGGCCTCGTCTGTCTCTGCCACCACGGGAAAGGCAGCGTCCTGCTCGCCCCGCGCGTACTTGGACTCCTCCAGCAGCTTACCGGTCCGGTGACGGCTCGTGATGGCGCGGCTGCTTGCGTCCAGCGCGGCGGACATCATGCCCACAAACGACGGCGCCATGCGCGCCGCACTCTCACCAGCGCGCCTGCTGCGGCTCCGCGTTCGCCTCCGTCGTCGCCGTCGCCGTCCGGGAGTGTCCCTCCCTGCAGCCTTGTCGGGCGGAAGTGTGTCGAGCAGCCCGGAGCGCACTGCCTCGCCGTAGCGGGTGCGCGTGCTACGCTCCGGCGGGAGAGGAGACTGCGAGGCAAAACCGCCGCTGCCGCCGGACTGGGTGCGCAGCATGGCGGGCGGGGCAGTATTCACCGTATCGTTGATTCCCTCGAGTAGCGGCGTGTTCTCCGCATTGCTCGTGAGCTCCGCATCAGCAGACGTCGTCCTTCTCCTTCGGTGCCCGTCGTGCTGGCGCCAGTCGTGAGGACCGCCAGAGACCGCCCCCCACGCCATTGCGGCACCGAACGCTGGCACCGTGCTCGCTAGGCCTGGCGATCCCTCAACTGCCCGGAGAGGGCTGCCGTTGATGCTGCCGCGGCGCGGGGGGGGAGGGGGGTGGTGAGATGTTTGTAGGGAAGGCCGGCTGCTGCCCCTTCCCTCGTGAAGCGGGCCATCCTTGCCCCACGTGTCAGCGTCGCCGGTGTGGCCAAACGGGGAGGTGGGGGGAGAGTGCCACGGCGGCGGCGGCTGCTGCGGGTGCTGCGTGCGGCCGAGCACGCCGAGAGGGGAGTTCATGCCCTTACTGCCTTCGCCGTCCGTGTTCGAGGAGGTCGTGGTCTGGCCGGCGGCCTGTGCGATGGGTGTGAGGTTCTCCACGGAGGGGGTGGATTGGATGGAGAGAATCGCGGAGGAAGACGGTGTGGCGTCCTCACTCGCTCGCCGCCCCTCCTCGTCCCCCGAGGAGTCGGCTGTGGATGGGGTGAAATCCGAGTACAGAGACGAGGATGATGACGACGACGACGACGACGACGACGGGAGGTCGTCAGCTCCCCTGCAGAGACTGCTGCGCAGCGGGATGCCCTGGTTCGCTCCTGAGGCCGCGCTGCTGCCGACGCTGCCGGCAACGGCGCGAAAGAGAGCCGTCGTGGGGGAGCCATCGTCACCCAGAAACTCCAATCCGCTTGTCGACGGCGGGCAAAAGCGTGGTGTCAGGTGACCACCGCCGCCGCCGCCGCCGTGGTGGTCGACGGACTCGTCCAGGCCGACGCGGCCGCTGCCGTAAAGGTCGTGCGCGCGACCCGCAAAACGCTGGTGCGGTGGCCCCACCATGGCGCCTTGGCTGCCGCGGAGGAAGCTACCCAGTCGGTACAGGGGCCGGCGCTCCATTGCCTTCTTCACACCACCGTCGAATCCCGACTTCGGCGCCACCACCGCTACCGCCGGGTCAACGCCGGGGTGCCGCTGCTCCCACTCCGCGAAGCTCTCCTCCGTGGGGAATCGCTTGTCAAAGTCCTTGAGCATCAGACTGTACCACCGATAGCTGCTGGTGATGTAGGCGGGTCGCTGCGTGGGCAGGACGCCGCGGGCCGCCTCGACCATTTGTTGCCGCAGGTCGTTCAGCTCGCGCGAGACGGGGACCCCATCCATGCCGTGCGACCAAGCGCGGCTGGCCGTGGAGTCGCTGTGGCCCCCGCTGATGCCAGCGGGTTCCCGCGCCGCGCTGTGGGGGGAGGCGGAGGCGCCAGCCTGTTGCGGGGGGGCAGTGAGCACAGCGTCCATTGGCGTGCTGGGAAGCCAGCCGGCGGACGTGGCGGCGATGTCCCCAAACACAGTCGCACCGCGTCGCCTTGTCAAGGACAGAAGAGATGCTTGCTGTTGCTGCTGCTGTTGCTGCTGCTGGTTTGGCAAGTAGGGGCGTGACGGGAGGCGCTGGGCCTCCTGTGGCGGCCGCGGTCGCAGTCGCCAGGGCTGGAACCGTGCAACCCATCCCAGCGCCGCCTCGTGAAACACGACCATGAGGGAGAGGTTCGTCATGACGCTGGTGTAGATTCGGGGTGGAAGGGGTGCTTTGCTGGCTGAGCGAGGGATCCCAAACAACTTGTTCGCTGTCTGCCGCTGCCCGCGCACGGCAAACGCTCCCACGCTAGAAGTCATTGCGTACTCCTCCGCGAGCACTCGTGCCACCCCACTGCTCCTCATCACGGCGGCGGATAGTGCGCCTGCACTGCTGCGGTCTGCCGCCTCCCCCTCCTGCCTCCTGTTGTTGCCATGCCGCACGCCTGCGGGGTCGAGGATGTCTGGGCCACGCAGTCCCGCCCGTCCGCCTGGTTGCTCCGCCACCGGCGTGGACATCGCCATGGTCGGGGCGATGGTGCCAAGGAAGTCTGGGAAAACATCTCCGTCGCCGCCTGCGCCGCGTGTGCCCACGTGCATGCCCCCTGGCGGATAGGGCGGGGGCGTGTCACTGCCTCGCCCGTCGCCGGCCTCCGTAGCAACAACCTCTCGCCGTTGCACGGCGCAGCCATACCCACTGTGTTGCTCCAACGTGACCTGGAACCACTCGTCCCTCAGCAGCTCACGTGCGCTGGGACGCAGGTCGGGCTGCACCTGCAGGCATCGTTGCAGGAACGCGTGGAAGCAGTGTGTGAAGTCAGCACGACGGCTACGGCAGTAGAAGCTGCTCGGGTACTGCACGCGGGCGTCTGTGTCGTTGGTGCCGTCAGCAAGCGACAGGGCCAACATGCCCAGCTGCCAGATGTCCGCCGCGGCGGTGAAGAGCGGAGCCGGCCGAAACGTGTTCGGGATCGAGCGCGCCACGGCGGGGGCCAGGCGTCGGCTGTACCTGTTGTTGTACTGATGTTGCTGCTGCCTGCCCACCGCCCCAGCCGCCGCGCTGCCCTCGCCAGCCGTGGCGTCGGGGTCAACGGAGAAGCTCTCCGGCGGTGGCATCAGCTCCGCCTCGTCAAGGGGGAACAGCCAGAGCGCTTGGCTCTGTGCGGTGCTGGCCTCACGTAGCCTCCCTACCACTTCTCGCACGGTTCTGTCAAGAAGCTCGCGCGGCCGCTGTCTCGTGTCCACCGCCGCCGCCCTCTCGCCCTCTTTCTCCGCCTCCATCGCCGGTGTCTGCCCAGTTTCTGCGATGCCTCCTCTCTCGTGTGCGCTGCGCAGCCGCAGGATGTGTCTTGCCACGGTCGCAATGATGACGTGCTCGACGCGGAGGAAAATGTCGTCCGTGAGGACCACCTCGCGCGACCACTCCTTGGGATCCAGCAGCCCCAGCGCAGAGCACGGCGAGCTGCGGACGACCCGCCTGCTCCGCCGCTGCTGCTCCGGACCGCAGGAGGAGGCGGAGGAAGACGACGCTCCCGCCTCCCCCTCTCCCGCCGCCGCTGTCTTTTCGGTAGTGAAGATGACGGGACGGCGTGCCCGCTCCCACGACATGACAAGAGCATCCCCGGCAGCGGCAGATTGCCCACCGCTGCCTTTCTTCTCCGTCGTCCTTCCGCTCCTCTCGGAGGTGGCCGCCACATCGCCATCCTCGACGGTCGTTTCCTCCTTGACAAGATTGTAGTACTCGTCGAGGAGGTCGGTGCCGTCATCGTTGCGGTCATTCGTGCTGCTCCCACTCCCACTTCTGCTTCGCCCGCTGTGCGAACTTGCGGTGTGCCCAAACGCGTTGTCGTTGCCATTGGTGCGTTCTTGATTCGCCGGTATGGGTATGTGCTGTGGCTGCGGTGCCGTCCCTGATGCTGTTGGCGCCTGGATGACGGAAGGCGGAGGCAGCGGAGGAGGGATACTCATGCCAGTGGCACAGCTGCTCGCCTCGACACCCTCCCCTTTATCCTCCCCCAAGCGCAGCACACGCCGCTCCACCGCTCCGCCAGTGTGCTCCATCAGCTGCGGCAGCTTACGTTCCGCTTTGTCCCCCGCCTCTGTGTCTGTCTGCCGCGTATGGAGAGCGCCGTGTTGCCCCTGCGGCTGCAGGAAGGAGGAAGACGACAGGGCCAACAGCGGAGCCGCTGGCGGCGAGGTGGTGGCGGCGGCATTGGCCGCCTCTCCCTTCTTGTCCTCATCACCACCCTCTGCTTTGGCGTCGGCATTTGGTGCCTCTGTGCTCTGTGGGGAGGCGTTTGCCCTGCCGAGGACTCTGGCGGAGAAGCCCTGCAGCACGGCTTGCATCTCACCCGCGCTGTTCTCGTGAGACGAGTGCTGCTCCGCCACCCCCTTCTCATCGTCGTCGTCTTCTTCGTTGGCCTGCCCATCCCCACCGCCGCTGTGGCGCTCCTCGCTGGGGGTGGGGTGGTGCGGTCCGGACGGCTGGGGCCGACGACACGCCTCGGCGGCACGCCGCGCGGCTTGGAACGAGAACACGTTGGTGGGCTTCACGCTGCCGTGGGCGGCGCCAGACTCATGCAGGGCGACCAGCCGCTGCAGGACGCTGTAGACAATGTTTCGCAGAACAAACTCCTGCTGCGCCGCGGTCGGGGTGCTGGACTGAAGGAACTGGTTCCACTGCTCCCGCACGTTGCCTTGCAGCACATGGGGGAAGGCCATCGCAATCAACGCGAGCACCCGGTACGGCTCGAACAGTGACACCTTGGGGGTGGTGGCTGGTGCGCCATCGCCGCTGCTGCAGGCGTTGCACTCTCCACTGGGCTCGCCTTCTGTGTTGTGGTGGGCGGCGTCGGCATCCCCCTCGGGTTTTAGCGTGGTCAGGTCTCCCAGCATCGGCGTCTCCTCTTCCGCCTCCGCCTCCTCTGGCGTGGAGTGGTGCTCGTGTCTGTGCATTTCCAGTGGGCCTCCCTGTGGTTCTTGTGGCCGCCGCCGTAGCTGCTTCGGCTTTGGTGCTGCTGTTCTTGTGGGACGTACTTTTGATGTCTTCCTGGGCAGAACGCTGTTGGCGCGGTGCTGGCCCTGGCCCTGGCGCTGGCGAGCTCTCTTGTGAAGGTGGAAAGATGGCAGCGACGGCTTGCGTCGGGAGGGTTGCGGCCCGGCGAGCACCATGCCATGCTCGACCATCTGTGCCTTCTTCTCGTCCGTTGCCTGAGGAAGTGAGACGGAGAGGAGGCGGTGCCGGCGGTGGCGGCGCTTTTTTGCCACCGCGACCGGCGACGGCGATGGCTCCCCTTCGATATCCTGGCCCGCCTTGCTCTCCTGCTGCCCGCCGCCGCTACCTTCGCCAATGTCTATGAGGCTACGCACTTCCAGGCCGATCACGGGGAGTGTCAGGTACGGGCGTGTGCGTTCCTCATCGGCAATGTACACGGGCAGCGCCGACTGCGGCACTGGGGGCTCTCCAGAGGAGAGCAGCGAGAACGCTGCTGCGGCTGCGGTGGCTTTGGTTGCGGTGGTGCTTGCCACGGTGCACGGATCGGCGGGACGCTCGCACGGGTACTCCATAAACGCCGCCTGCAGATTCGCGCCGAGCTCCGTCAGAAAGGCATCGGACAGGAGCAAATCGCCGGCCTCGACATCCATGACAGAGCACGGCGGCGCATCTTCAGCCTCGGGCGTGGTTGGGCCGGCAGCGGGAGGGGAGAGCGCCGAGATCGATGACGAAGAGGGGGAGTCGTACGTGCGAAACTCCTCCTCCCCATCACACGCCTTCCCTCCTGTCTGCTCGGTCTGTTTGCCTGGGCCCTCGCGTCCCTCGTGCTGGAGGAGGAGGTCTGCGCGTTCGGGAGAGGAGGTGCACACGTCCGGCCCTTGCACATTCGTCAACAAGAGGTCCGGTGGTTGTGGGAGGCAGGAAGAAACAAGGGGGGCGGCGGCCTCGCCAGCGTCTGCGGACGCAGTGGCCGTGCTGGCGCGCCTCGTTCCTGCGCGGTGGTTCTTGTCGCTCGCCTTCTGTGCGGCAGACAAGCTTTGCACCGTGGGCACGTGGAGCGTGTGGGCGGCGCAGCAGTCCTCGCTGTCGCGGTGGCTGTCAGTCGCAGTCGCGACGGCGGCAGTGGCGGTAATAGTGGGGAGAGGACTCTCACTCTCGCCCAGCTCGCGGAGCGCCTCTGTCGACTGGGACTCGTCAGTTTCGTGGTAGCGGTTTGTCGCGGTGCGTGCGTGGATGGAGCGATGCGGGTTGAACAGTTCCTCTGACGCGATCGACAGGGACGTGTCATCGTCGGAGATATCACCCTTGTACGTGTTGCCACCGCCGTCTTCTCTCCTCGCCGCCTCCTCGGTGACCGCAGCGTCCGTCTTCGACTCCGTCTTGTGGCCAGAGGTTGCCTTCCCCTCATCGTCTCGCGGATTGGCATCCCGGAAGCACGATCCCGCCTCCCCTTCTCTGGCGGTGTACTGCGGCAGACCTGTGAACTCGCCATGAGCGCCAATGCCGCCGCCGCTCACGCCATCGCCATCGTCGAGGCTTGCGACGCTCTTCTTCCTGTCAGAATCCTCGGGGAAGCGGCCCTCCGGTGCTGCCTGCTGCACCTCTTCCCCTCGCGCCGCGCCGCTGCCGTTGGAAGGAAGGAAGGGGGCATCAGTTGAGCTGGTGGCCGCCCTCGTGTAACGGCGGGCCAAGGGAGGCGGGCGGGACGGCGAGCTGGACGTGGATGGGCTCGTGAGAGCGGGTGCACTGGCGCTGCCATCCCTAGACCGGCTCGCGCTGCCACCGCCGCCGCCGACCGGATGGGGGACAGGCAGCAGGAAGCTCTGCATTCCTTCGGCGAGGCTGTGGGGAGGACGGAGGAGCGGGGAACTCGGTGTTGTGACGAGGCTCCCATCCCCGCTCCTCCTCCCCACTACCGTGTGGTCACGCAAGCAGTGCCTTGCGGGCCGCGCCGGCGCCTGTGGACTGTCACGGCTCCCTCGCTGGTTCGAGATGCCGGAGGTGGATAGTGGATCAGCCAGCGGTGCTGTCGGTGCACAGACCTTGGGGCTGAACTCGCGGATGTTTGGATGGCTAGGGACAGTGCTGGAGCGGATGGGGGCGGCAGATTGCTTGACGACCTCGAGCGCCGCGCGAACGTGGGAGGCGACACCGGACAGCATGTCCGCCGTCAGCATGAACGTTCGCACGGAGCACACGGAGGTGGCACCGTCGGTGTCCTCGAGGTTGCCACGCTCCACACGTGTCAGCCGGCGCAAATTGCGATTCTCGCGCCGCGCAGCGAGGTCCGCAAAGATGCTGGTGTATGGGTTCGCAGACGGGCCACCACCACGGCCGCCCGCCAACAACACGCCGGCGTCAAAGGCCTCGCGCAGATGCCCACCCACGAACACCCCGCGCGATGCCGCAGCCGCCGCCCCACCACCAACACCACTACCGCCACCGGACCAGTCGGTCTTTCCCCTGCCTCCACCGCCGTACCCGAGGCTGGCGTTGTCGGCCTCGGAGCCTCCCGGTCCGTTGGTGAAGCTGGCGTTGCCGGGACTTGGGAAACTGTACACGGTAGCGGGCTCCTCCCATGCCGCAGCGTAAGCGTCGAGCCGCTGCCTGGACTGCCACACGGGGGAGGCACGGTCCAGCTGTGGCGACCGATTGGCAAAGGAACTGCCGCCTCCTCCATCCCGCTGGTTCGCCGCTGTGGTGGTTGGGGACGGCTGGCCGCTGCTGCCGGGCATCCCACCGGAGCAGTCGTCAAAGAAGCTTGGGCTGCGTGGTGCCGACGGCGACACGGACAACGAGTGAAGGGCGAATGACGCGCCACGGCTGACGCGGTTCGACATCGCGCCGCCGCTCTCTTCCGATGGCGCCATCCACTCCATCGTGGCGCCGCGAGCTCTCCCGTCGACATCATCCCCCCGGCGCTCATCAGCGACATGGGCCAGAAACCTGGCCGGCAAGCCTGTCCGCACTCCTTCCCCCGTCCTCCCTATTGCGGTCAGGGGGTCGGTGGCATTGCAGTGGTTGTTCGTGTCACCGCCGCGAGACGAGGACGGGGGCCGCTTCCCCCGGCCCCGCGGCCTCGCAGCCGACCTCTTGGCCCCTGGGCGAAGCGGCTTCTTGGATGCTTTCCGTGACTTCTGCTTTTTCTTGGTCGCCACACTCTTCTCCGGCAGCATCGCGGCGACGTTGGCGAGCGCGTCGTAGGTCGTGGGCGGGCTGGGCTGCCCACTGTCGTGGTGTGCCGTCTCCTTTGGCGCTCTCGCACCCTGGGACGCCCCCCTGCTGTCGCTGTGCCCGTACCCGGCGTGGCTGGCGTGCACGGGTGCCGTACGATCCACGAAATCCGGTCCCGAGGACACTATAGTAAGTGGGGAAGTGAGGTCGAACCCGGACGGGGTACGCAGGCCCACCGGCCTCACGGAGCCATCTTGCGAGGACAAGATTGCGTTACGCTGCGAGGCCGGGCTGCCGGACTGTGACTGCTTGGAGAAGCTTGCGGGGAGCTGGTAGCCAGAGACGCCCATCGCGCTCATCGGTGTGTAGTTCATGGGGCCCAGTCCCATGCTGAACACAGGTGGGCTGAGCGCGCCTGAAGCGGAGTAGTGGCTATTGGTGGGCTGATGCTGCAAGTGGGGACCGCTCGGCATAAGAAACGACACAGCCTCACTGTTGCGGGTGTGAAAGTTGCTCCCGCTGTTCACCTCGGTGAGTCTGCCAACGAAGGTGCTCGACGACGAGTGCCGCAGGATGCCTGCCCCGGTGTTGCTGCTAGTGATGGTGCTTGTCTGGTGCCGGCTGTTGTGCAGCGTGCTGCCTGTGCCGGGGGAGTTGGTCAGGACCGGCGCCTGCGGGCACGGCCTCTGCTGGGGGTGGTGAAAACGGTTTGATGGCAGTCGGTGGCTGGGCGGGCGACCGGACTGGGAGCTGGCCGCCAAGGCAGCCCGCTCGCTCGACATCAGCGGCAGCCAGCGATGCTGGGTGTCAGCGAGAGCGAGGCCGCTGGTGCTGTTGCCGTCGCGACCAGCGCTCGCCGCCGCGAGACTGCCACCCCCCTGTGCGAGTGCACTGTCCGCTGCGCTGGCGGCGGTAACAGCGCGGAGGTTGAGGCTGCCACCACCACCACCACCACCATCGGCGCTCGTGGGGGGCCGCAGCAGTCGGTCAAGGGCACTTTCATACCGCCCCCGGGACTCTGTCGTAGTGTACGAGAAGGCGGCCCCTGCCCTGTGGCGCGTGCCGCCACCCCCGTCGTGACCCGTGTTTCCACATAGACCGGCGATGCTGCCAGTGGTATAACTTGTCCTGCAAATGTCATCATCGTCGCCTCCTTCTCCACCTCCTGCGCCTGCGAGTGCTTGGTCAGGGCGGCGGGTGCCCACGACACCGACAGCGCCGGCGTGTGGACCTTGCAGACTGCGGGTGGCGGCGACGGCAACCTCGCCAAGCGTAGGCTCCGGTGGTGAGAGGAGGAAGAAGGTCTCGCCCATGTGTGTGCGATGCATGCTGGAGGACAGACCATTGCGAGCCGCCATCGCCCACAGGCCTGTACTGGTGTTGGTGTTGGCATTGCTGTCGATATTGCCCGCGGCGCCGCGGTGCGCGTGGGGGGAGTAGACAGACATGAGCGACACCTCGGGCTCGGGCCCCATGGCGCTGACGCGGCTGCCCCGCCGCAGGGAGGTGCTGCGCAGGCTCACCTCGAACCCCCGTGGGCCGCTGTACGTCTCCGAGATGGACTGCGACGGCGAGCGAGCTCTCGGCTCGTCCCAGGGCGGAGGAATGGAGGAAGGAGAGCCCCCCGCCTCCCCTCCGGATCGTCGAGACGAGGGGGCCCCCGGCGGTTCCTCAGGGAACGAGCGTGTCTCCTGCCGGCTGAGTGACTTGCCAGCGGCGGCGGCGGCCTTCTCCAGCGCCTTCTGCGACGTCATGAAACGTTGCCGCAGCCGCGCCGTTTCGTCCATCCGCTTGTGCGCCACCTCCTTCCGCTTCTTCTGCGCGGCCGGTGGATAGGCAGAGGTGCTCCTGTGCGTTTGGGTGGTGCCTGGGCCGCTGTCACTCTCCGGACCCTCTCGTGATGTCACCCGTTTCTCCGCGCGGCCGCCACCACCTGTACCACCACCACCACCTCTGCCCCGCTGGTGACCCCGAACAGCCGCAAGGGCGGCAGCCATGTTCTCCTCCGCCACCGCAGGGTCGAAGCCGGTCTGCCTGGCGCCACCGTGCGACGCTCTCTTGGCAACAAAGGTTCCGTCATCCGCCTTCTCCTCTGAAGCAGCGTGGTGACGGTGCCGCAGCGACGGCCCTCCCGCCGTCACACCAGACGCGACAGCAGCAGCTGCAGTTTGGAGACGTTCATTATCCACAAAGGTACTGGCGAGCATGTCGACCTCGTCGCCGTACTGCACGATGGAGCTCTCCCCCACATCGCCGCGGTTCGGCGCCGGGTGGTGGACGCCACCTCTGCGAACGGTGGTGGTGGTGTCGAGGTCATTGGCTGCGGGGATGCCGGCGTACGTCACGAAGCCGTGGTGGCCGCCCCCCTGCGCGTCGGTGGCGGCTGATTTCCTAGAGTGATACATGGACGAGGCGAATGTGCTGCGTCGTATGCAAAGGATAGAGGAGAGGGAGGGAAGGGGAAGGGGAAGGAGATGGAGAGGAAGAGGAGGTGTGTGGAGACTTGGTCAGGGCTCCACGGAGGTGCAACATATATATGTATGATCCAAAACGCAGAAGAGATGTCGATGCCGTCAGGGAGAGCCAACAATGCAATCGGTCGATACCCACCACAAAAGGCAGAAGGACCGAGAGAGAGAGAGAGAGAGAAGCGAGTTTGCTTTTTTTTGGAAAGGGGGCGTGGTGAGGAGGAGGGGGGAGGGGTGGGAGGGGAGGAGTAAGCACTGCGCTATGTCCCCCTTCTCCGTTTTGTTCTCTCTCTTCACTATCCTCTGTATCTCTTCTATATGTCCTCCTTTTCTTCAATGGAAAATTGCTTGCAGTAAAGGACGGAGAGGGAGAGGCGGGGGAGGGAGGGTCCATGACAAGAAGGGAGTTTCGAGAACAGCCAGTAGCAGCCGTGGTGGAAGTAGGAGGAGGAGGTACTTTACTGCCCAGAGCCGATTGTAGTAGTATGACTCGCCAACAACACAAGGAGCCTTGCCCCGCGTACGGTCACTCCTCGCTCAAGCGCGCTGACATATCTTCACGCAGACACACCAACTTGGCGACCCTTTCGCTCTTCTTCTCGTCGTTCTCGTGGGGAGTGACGGGGGATGGGGATGAGGATAGGAGGGGAGAGGGCGGAGAGAGAAGTCGGTAGAGAGAGAGAAGACGAAGAAGAGATGCGCAGGGAGGAGGTCTTACGACAGCTCCCATATGTGTGCATATGCTGCACTGCATTTCTTGATCCCCGCTCTCTCTCTCTCTATCTTTCTACTCCCTCCCCCCTCCCTCCCCCACTCCCTCTGTACGCTCGGGGGGGATTTTGCTCGCTTCAGCAATGGGGGAGTATGGGAATAGCAACAAGGGGATGGAGATATGGTACGGTTACAGGCAGCACGCGAGGAGGGGAGGGGGGGGGACACTATCGTGGATGGGTGGGTGGTGGTGGTGATGATCCGAGTAATAGGAATAGTAACAATCGTAGTAGAAGACGAAAGCGGAGACATGGACGCATAGCAGCAATAAGTGAAGGGGAAGAGAAGAGAGAAGAGAAAGAAGATGGCTCGCGGAGCATGACGGGTGTGTCGGGAGGCAGCAGCGGGAGCGACGACGAAAGGAGAGGAAGGGAAAACGGCTGCTCATGTATGACTCTCCGATTGGAGAAGGGAGGGAGAAGAAAAGGGAAGGAGGGGGGGGGGAGGTCCGCACCCGGGGCATGTAGGTAGATAGGGGGAGAGGGGGAGAGGGGAAAAGTTAATGAGAGGGTACAGAGCGGCTGAAGGGCGGGGCGGGGCGGCCCCCCCCCCCCCCCCCCCGGCC
>JASAOB010002650.1:0-12831 GCA_030849825.1 Herpetomonas tarakana | reverse complement strand
GGGGGGGGGGGGGGGGCCCCCCCCCCCCCCCTCCAGGCAAGGCATGGGGGAGACAGAGGGGAGTGAAGTCGCACAGGTTTTGGGAAGAGAAAGAAGAGGGAGCAACACGTTAGGCGGGGAAGTGGTTTGAAACAGCCAGCACACGCCCCCCCCCCAATCCCTCCTTCCTTCCTCGCTCAGTCGAACATAATGTCATTGTACAACTGATCAAAAAGGTCATCTCCGGTAGAGTGCTTTGGTCGAGCGACTTCGGTCACCGGCGCAGAGGCATCCGCCGCCAGCGCCAGCGCGAGCGGTGGTGGCCGCTGGCGCGCCGGTTCGGGCTGCCCATCGGAGCTGTCCTGGGCTGTCGCGACCACACGGTCCTCCGACGCTGACGGGCCTTTCTCTGCACTTGCACTGTCGTGAACGCCTCCCTCGGTGGTCGTGGACGAATCCCGGTGCACCGACAACACCTCCGCCACCCGCTCATCCTCCACTGCAGCAGCGGGCGCTGCGCTCGCCTGGGTTGCCACCACCACACCCTCCTCTATCTCTGGCGGTGATTGCTGCTGCTGCTGCTGTTGCTGTCGGCGCGGGTGGAGCGGATGCCTGCCCGTCTCCCCATCGTCAGCGCCTGACATGACTTCCAGGAAGGCCTGTTGGTAGGCATCGATGCTGTTGCTCAAGCTCGGTGGTGGTGGTGGAGCGGCCGCCGCGCCGTGCGGATGCGAGTGCGGGTGCGGGCTGTCGTCATGGTCAGCTGCAGCAGCAGGCGTTCTCAGCGCGGGTGGGGATGAGTTGTGGAGAGCAACTCGGGTTGGGGTTCGGGTGGACGACGACAGCGACGACGACTGCGGCGGCTGCGTGGACAGCGGGGGACGGCCCAGCGAGCTGGCCCTCACATCTGGGCTCTTCACGGCCGACGTGGCGCGCGCCACGGGGACGGCACTTGCGGCGCTGCCCGTCTGCTCCCCGTAGGTGTGCGGCACGAGGCCCAGCTTCCCTGCGATGGTCGCGGCCTCGCTTAGGAAAGGGTGCTTCAACGCCTCCCGGGCGGTCATGCGCTTCTCCGGGTTGGGGTCGAGGAGGGCCTGCACAAAGCCAACGGCGGCACCGCTGACGCCCTCCCAGCGCTCGCTGTTGCAGCGCGGGCCGCGACGCTGCTGCTGCACCAGTGTCGCCCTTGACGTGGCGTTGAAGGGGAAGCAACCGCTGAGGATGACGTAGGCAACGGTGCCAATGGCGTACATGTCCATCTGCTTCGCGAGGGCCGCCGTTGTGGGCCGACGTGTCCAGCCATGCGTTACGATCCACTCCAGCATCTCCGGGGGCAGGTAGCGCTCTGTGCCACACGGTGTGAGTAGCAGCGTGGTGTTGGCATCGTTCTCGTCCCTGCGGGCGGCTCGCTGGAGGTGCTGATGGCCGCCGCCGCCGCTGCCGCCCGGCGACCGCGATGTCGCGGTTGCGTGGAGAAGTGTGGTGGATGGTTTACCACCACCACCACCACCACCACCGGTGGCGCTGCCAAGACTCGCGGTGCCCGTGCTGGCGGCACCAAAGGTGGAGGAGAAGCCGACATGCGGTGGCGTCGCGTTCGCGGACGACCCAAGGGAGCGCGTGCTGAACGCCGACTGCTGCTGCTGCTGTTGGTCGTCGATGTGCTGGGCGGAAAGCACAGGTGGAAACCTCGTTCGCTGCTGGTGCTGGTGCTGAGTGGGGAGGGCGTCGAGGACGCCGGAGCTTGAACTATTCGCGTAGGAACGGGTGAAGGTGTGTTTCCTCTGCGTCTGCGGTTGCGGCGGCCGTTGTCGCTGTTGCTGCTGCTGCTGTTGTTGCTGTGCAGAGGGGGAGAGGAGAGAGTTCTCTGCGCTGTCGCTGCGGTTGTGGCAGCCGCAAGCCTTCCCTTCCGGCTCAACGACAAGGAGAGGGACGGTGTCGCCTGCGGTGGAGCTCCCGTCCGAGTCGTCGTCGTCGCTGTCCTCGTCACTAGAGAACTCGCTGCTGTCGGACTCTATCGGCGCCTCCTCCTCCTCATTGCCAGTTTCACTATCCTCACCATCGCCGCCTTCGTCCTCGTCCATGTCTTCATCCTCCACATCGTAGTACTTGAGCAGCATGTTCGCTGTGGACGGCATCGGCGATGGCATGCCAGCGCGCGACGCAACACTGGGCATTGGGCGGCTGCCAAACCCCCGCCGCCCTGCACCAGCACCTCCACCACTTAGATTTAGGCTGCTGCCGCCCATTAATGGGGTAGACGGGGAGCCTGTGCCGCCCGTGTTGCGCTGCGGTGGCGCACACTTGTGCTGCTTCGTGCAGCTGCCGCACGTCTTGTCCGCTGCGCTGATGGTGTTTCGCGTGCGGCGGGCAAGCCCAAAGTCGATGAGCGTCATGCGGAGCATCTGCACGGCCGTGTCGACAGGCGCGGAGCCCAAAGAGCGGCATTCGGCGGTGGCTATGTCATCTTTCTTTTGGTGCTGCGCCGCGGATCCTCGTCGCGAGGTGCCGTCACCGCCTCTATTACCCTTCTCCTCCAGACCTTCACCCACACCACCAGCACCAGCAGCGGTGGTGCTGGTGCTGGTGCTGGGACGGCTCCTTGTGCGAGATCCGTACAAGTGGTGGTGGCGACGGTCATCATCCGCGCCACCATCGCTAGCGCCAACGCCACTGCTACCGCCGAGGTTGCTGTGTCGGTCAGACTTGTTGACGTCAGGGCCGAGCAGCTGCTGCACCCGATCCTGCGCAACGTCAACGAGCGACACCAGCAGATTCTCCAGTTTAATGTCACGATGCAGCAGCCCAAACTCATTGTGCAAGCAGTTGATTGTTTCTAGCAGCTGGTACAGCATCAGTGCGGCTCGCGCCTCGGAGGGAGGGCCGAAGCGGGCAAGGTACTGGCGCACGTCCATGCTTCCACGGTGCATCTTCATGGAGATGACAAACGCGTCGGGTGTACGGACGGCCTCGTAGAAGCAGGAGCAGCCTGTGTGCCGCAGCCGACGCAGGATGGAGATCTCCCGCTCAATCTCAATAAGCTCACGCCGCTGCGAGCAGTCTGGAGCGACGGCAGCAGCAGCCGCAGTAGCTGCAGTGTTGCCACTGTCGCCTGCTCCACGCCCTGCCTTGTCAGTGTTCCCTCCTGGCACCGTCGGGGTGGAAGCTGTCCTCGTCGCCTTCAATGGATCCTCCTTGTTGCCCGGCTTTCGCGCAATGACTTTGATCGCGACAACGTGCACCTTGTGCGGGGCCTTCTCCTCTCCCTTCATCGAGGCCGCCCTCTGCTGCTCCCCGCCGCCGCTGTTGCTGCCGCTGCTGTTTGTGGTAACGGAGGTGCCAGCACCTGTAGCGGTGCTGTTCTCTCCTGCCAATCCGCTGTCGCCCGCCGCCTCTCCGTGACCTACCGTGGCGGCGGGTGTCGTGGTGTCGGCGGTGGCGCCGCTGGTGAAGAGGTCGTCGTCCTCGGAGCCGCGCAGGATGGGTAGCGCCGCGTACACCTTGGAGAAGGCGCCGGTGCCGATGCAGTCCGTGAAGGGGTTGAAGCAGTACACTTCCTGCAAGTCATCCACGCGCTTCATGATGTTGGCTGAGGTCGTTGCTGACAGTGGGTACCGCTTTGTGGCGGCAGCGGGGGTCAGAGTACTCACTACAGCCGTGGTTGTGGTAGTGGTGGTGCTGCTCTTGCCCTCGATCGGTTGACGTGGCGTTGGCTTCCTATGAAGCATGTGATGGATATCCTCGGTGGAGGGCAGCGCGGGCACAGAGGCGGCGCGCAAACGGCGAGACCGCCTCCGTGGACCACCAGCCGGCGACGGGCACGCGTCCTTTCGGCTTCCCTCCTCCTCTTCCACCGGTGACCCCATAGCAGGGGTGGCGCGGTCCGGCGATGTGCCCAGCATGCCCGGCGTGGTGCTCGCGCTCTCCTGCTGCAGGTGCGGCGGCAGCGGTGGTGGTGCGGCGCGCGCCAGCGAGATGTCCCGGAGCTGCCGTCCGTAGAAGTCCTTCTCATATGGGTAGAGCGGAAGGTTGCTGAGGCAGAAGATCTCTGGCCGCCCCGTCATGAGCTCGCTGCCCTCCGCATCCTGCGGCGTAACGCGTGCCGTGAGGATGGCGCGGTCAGGCGCCATGTGTCGGCTGTAAAGAACCAACCGCGGCGGGTTGTGGAGGACGACCGCACGGGGGGCGGCTGTCGTGTTCTCGCAAGCGAGCGCGAAGCCCGGTGGGTCGCTTGATTCAAGCCCATTGTTGGTGAAGACGGGGAACCCGAAGCCGTTGGGCGAGCCCAGCGCCGCCGCCACCTTCGACGGGGCGGTGGAGAACTGCACCAGCGGCATATGGTGCTGGTTTGGCGACCCCGCCACTGCCATCAACCGCCGCGAGAGAGGATCGCTGCTGAGACTGGCGTCCGTGGTAGCCAGCAGCGACGGCGTGGGTGACGCATTGTCGGACCTGCTTCCCTCCACCAGCACTCTGGTATTGGCAGCGGCCTCGCTCAGCGTCTTGGGGATGTGGCGCACGACGCGGCTGTGTGGCGGTGCTGAGGCGGCGCGTGGTTTAAAGAGCGTCAGCAGTGTGGTAGCCTTCTTGATCAACTCCTTGCGCGCACTCTCGGCCTCCTCGAGGCGGCAGCGTGTCCCTACCGCTGCCCGGCCCGGCCGCTGCTGGCCGTGAGCGTGGTGGTGGTGGCTGCTGCTCGATCCCTTCTTGTGGCTCGCCAAGTCACGATCCTCTGGGGTGATGGCGAGAGGGTGTGGCCTCTCCGTTTCCTTGCCGTCTGCCGCCGATGCGGCAGTGGCCGTTGGCAATCCGGGGGAAGGGGATCGGGTCCGCGCCAGCGAAGACGAGGACACTGCGCGGGTGGGGGTCGCAGAGGTCGCCGCCGTGTGTGTGGTGCTGCTCGCACTGATGCTTACGCTGCTGCCCACCGCAGGAAGGGAAGCCGCAGCCGCCGCGTTCGTGGCGGTGCGGGTCCGATCTGCCTCGAGCACCGCCGCGGCCTGCCGCAGGGAACGCGCGAGACGACGGGAGAGCGGGCGGGTGCCGAAGCTAGAGTAGTTCTCGTAGTGGCCGCCGAGCACAAAGTGCTCCACAGGCAGCGGCCGCTCCTTCACCCTTGCCACACGCCACCACCGCAGACGATCCACCACCTGCGCGGCCGATTGGTCTTGCAGACGGGGAACGAACGAGGGCAGGACGGGGTACGACATCACGGGGGTCGACCAGGATGAGAGAGCCGGCGCCGAGGGGCTGCCGCTGCCCGCTGACACAGCTGCGAGAGAAGCATTGCTCTCGTGCGGTGGCGGCGTCGAGGGACGGAGTGGTGATCTGGTGGCAGCGGCGCCAAGGTTGTGGGACGGGGGTCGAGGAAGGGGGCGGAAGGGAGCCGTAGAGTCGTCGTCGTCGTCGAGCGCGCGAGGGGAGCCGGGGCTGGGCATGGCCCGATCAGACTCCCCGCCAACGGGGCTGCTGGGGTAGCTACTCAGGTGGTGGTGGCTCATGGTACGGCGTCTCTGTGCTCTGCCCTCCTCCGTGTTCTTCTCTCTCCTGCTCTCCCTCTATGCGTAGGGTGCGCCTGAGCGGTGGAGTAGGTGGTGCTTGCGGCGATGACGAGAAGAGCAACTGTCCACTAGCACAGCGGTTGGACGAGGGACGGGGATGGGGATGGGGGAAAAAACAAAACGGAATGATACAGTGGTAACAACAATGCACAAGGTCTACTGTGAGGCACTATTTGGCGTGAAAGTGAGGAGGAGGTAGCGGGGGAGGGGGGAGAGAGCGGTCGAGCAATGAAAGCGAAATGAACCAAAAACAAACTCTCTCTCTCTGACCTGTGAGTGCCGCAATCGAGAAGAAAGGTGAAGAAGAGGAAGAGGGGCTAAAGTAAAGGGGGAAAGGGGGAAAAAGGAACGAGCGTCAGTGTATGTGTGAATGTGAAGCGAGAGAGTGATGGCGAGAGTGGCAGCGCACAGGTCTCTAAACACAACGAAGCCAACTTGTTGCCACTTGCCAAATGGCAGTTGTGATAGAGGTGTATAGTTCCTTTGTGAAGAGGGAAGGGGGGAGGGGGGTAGAGGGGGAAGGGTGTATATCCGTTTTGGCGCGCTAAAGGGGGGGAAGGGTGAGGAAGACATATGGAGGCAACATGTCAGAAGGAGAAAAATAGAAGGTGAAGCGAGAGAGAAGGCGGTATAGCACGTTGAGGGAACCACCCACACCCGTGGCCGTTTGATTTCCTTCATCTTTTGCTGGCTGATCTGCCTCCAGCGGCGTCCAGTCCAACCCCGTTCACTCACCACCACCCTCCCCTCCCCCGCCCCCTCCTCTATCTCTTTCTTTCGGTGAAGACGGATAGGGGAGAAGAGAGGAGGAAGGGACTGTAACAGCGGTGTGATGGGGGGAACTCGGCCGCGCTATGCCAGGTCACATCTCTCTGTCCGTGCGGGCTGTCTTGTTTTTATTTTTCTTGCGTTAGATTAGGTTAGCTACGAACGAAAAGAAGAACAGGGAAAGAAGAGAGCTTCTGTGGACGGTCCCCAACACCCATGCCCCGCTGATATGAGATGTCCTCCTTCTTGGCGATTCTTCGGTGCGAGTAGAGTGGGAGGAGGGGCGACGAGGGAAGAGGAGGAGAGGAAGTCGAAGATAGTATATGTGTAGAGAACCTAACATGCGTATCGAGTTAAACGAGAGAAGGATCGAGTTACTGAGAAGGAAACATTTACGGTGGAGAGAAAGGGCATAGCACGGTAGGCTTATGGGAGCGAGCAAAAAGCCTTCGTCCCAAAAGCTTGCAAAAGGGGGAAAAGAGGTAGACGAGGTCTACGAGAACAAGAGAGGGGGTGGGGGGGGGGGGGGAAGTACGCATGTATCCGCCACCACCACCCCTCCTCTCCATGCCTCTGTCCTCATGGTCTGGTGTCGCTCAGCTTCTCAATCATCTGCACCTCGCCGCTGGTCGTGACGATCACGCAGCCGGCGCCGTTGCCGTGGCTGAGGTAGTTGCTGCTGCTGAACACCGTGAGCACCTTCTTGTTCTTGCTCCAACGCAGCCCGTGGGCCTTCTCCTGGTGCGCGCGGATGAGCAGGGCGTACTGGTACGCACTCAGAAAGGTGTCCACAGCCTTGGCCGAGTACGAGATTACATTGTTGCCGCGTGTGTTGATCCCAAAGCCCCACTCGTTCGTTGGGCAGACGGAGTGGTCGCTGTCGACGTGGTAGCTGACGCCAGCGCTCCCGCCGGCGCTGGGGGCGGGAGCGGGCTCGGAGGGAGTCGGATCAGACCACATGAGGTCAAACGCCACGTACCAGCCGCGGCGAACGATTTCCTCGATGGTAGGTGGCCTCTGCACGTCCCCCGATGCCGCTCTTGGCTTCTGGTGTCGATGCTGGTGCTGCGACCTGGGCTCGCAAGCCGCTCCGTCCTTGCGGCTGTTGCTGCTGCTGCGACCGCAGCTGCTGCTGTCATCCTTCGCTGTCCCCGTCGTATGTGAGGCCTTGAGCGGCTCATGGGTAGCCACGACAGCAGCCGTGGGGATGGTGTGGCTGTCGCGCTCGCAGCTCAGGTGGCACCCGCACCCGTGGCTCGCCCTGCGCAGCGAGCTCAACGAGGGACACGCTGTCGCCACGCTCTCGCGCTCGTGGCCGTCCGCCTCCACACAGGCATCGCAGAAGCACCCGCAACGTGGGCGTGGCAGGTACTGGCGCTTCAGCCGATCAAGCAGGTGTGTGTTGTAGAAGTCTGCCGCGCACTCCGGGTCCGCGACGGCGGCGTGGTTGCCTGGAAAGACTGTGAGCAGTCGCGGGAACTGCAGGGAACGCAGGAAGCGGAGGGAGTCCTCCTGCAGCGGGGGGCCGAAGAAGCGAGGAATGCCGCCGTGGGTGCAGAGGATGCGCTCCTCGTGGGTGCGGAGGTGGAGTGCGTGGCTCCCACCTGGCCGCTCCGGTGCTGCTGCCCCGGCAGGAGGGGGAAGAGCTGCGCAGGCGTGGGAGTCGAGCCTATACTTCATGTCCTCGTCGTCGTCGGAGCTCGTGCACGAGAGCGAGGTCGCCGAGGTAGGGCTCCACGACGAGGAGCTCGCGGTGGTGGGGGAGGCAAAGGCTGGCGGTGGCGGTGGTGGTGAGGCATCCGATACTTCGCCACCCAGCAGACGCGGCCCCTGTGGCGGTGTCGCGGGTGGCTGCAACGGCACACATACCTGACGCACGTACAAGTTCTCGTGGTAGTTGTGGCCGCAGCCGTCGTCGCCGCCATCCCCACCGCCGCCATCCCGCCGCAGTGAGTAATCATGGCTGGCCATGACCGGCGCGGAGCCCTGGGAGAGAACGGCGGCGCCGCCGCCGGCTGGCTGAGACGTCGACGTCGACGTGAGGCTGGCGGAGTCCTTGGCTGTTGCCGCCAGTCTGTTGGGGGCGTAGGGAACGATAAGCTCGCAGGCCAGCGGCAGGTAGCGGAACAGCGCCGTCACCGCCTTGAAGAGCTGCATGCCCTTCACGTAGCCGAAGACGGTCTGGCACTGGGCGGCGAAGCAGGCGTGGCCGTAGGTTTGCAGGTCTCCGCAAACGACGCGATCCTCGTGGTTGCCGCGCAGCAGTACCACCTTGTTCGCACTCATGATCTTGAGCGAGAAGAGCAGCATGACGCACTCGAGGGAGAACGGGCCACGGTCCACATAGTCGCCGAGGCACAACAGGTTGGCCGGCGTCAGGTTGAAGTCATGAAATGGAATGATCTCCCTCAAGAAGAAGGAGAGGTCCTCAAAGTTGCCGTGGATGTCGCCCAGGACGTAGGCGGGGGCGGGGAGCGAGGGGAACAGCCCCTTCTCCGGAAAGACCGTCTCCCGCTCCAGAATCGGCGTCACCTGCTCAATGACCCTGTAGCACAGCCGTAGGAAGTACCGCTTACTCTCACTCGCGCTGTAATACAGAAAGGTGCCGCCGCTGTAGTTGCGCATGATGTAGTGGTACGGACTCTCCTCGAGTCTGGCCACGGGCCGCAGCACCTTCACCACCGCCGCGACGGGGCTGGCGGTGCTGCGCGAGGTTGCCGCCGTCGCCGTGGCGGATGCCGGCAGCAGAGACGCAGAGCCCTCCTCCTCCCCAGCAGCCTTGTCTTTCTGGTCGCCGACTGTCTCAAGGAAGCGGTTGCGGACGGGGGGCTGCGACGACCGCTCGGGAGCGCGTGTGCTGACCGGCTGCGGCTCTGACAGCCGCTGGCTTGACAGGCCGAGAGAGTGAGGGGAGACGATCCGCTCGTTGCGCTGGTCCTCCTTCAGATCAGCGTGCGGCATGTCGGCCGAGCCGTAGGAATCGTTGCTGCTTCCGACTTCTCCGCCAGCTGTGTCAGAATAGCTACGGGAGAGCGAGGGCTGGTGCGCGGCGTGGATGGCGGCGCTGCTGCTCTCTGTCTCCAGCCTGTGGTCGATCGGTGCCCCCAAAAAGTTGGCGGAGCCGCTGCGCGAGGTGCTGCTGAGCTGCTGCTGGCGTCGCTGCAGCTCTGTCGCCGCGGCAATCTCGACCGTCGAGGTAGGCAGCTGCATGTCAACATCGCACAGGTCGCCCCGGTCCATGTCATCAGCGTCGTCGTCGTCGTTGCCTTCGCGACATCTCTGCTGCTCCCCTCCTTCGCGCTTGCCACAGTTCGCCGCTCCCGTCTTCGCATCGCCCTGCTGGGCTGCCTGTGCTGCGCCACCTGCTGCATCCCGTGCAGCGATCTCCCTTGCCGGTACGATAATGCAGGTGGGCATGGCGGCCTCGGTGGGCTGGTGGCTCGCGCCGGCGGAGGATGCGGCGATCAGCTGTTTCTGATGTCGGTGCAGCGTCGCAAAGGTGTTGGGTGTGGCGACGCTGTCTATCGTGAAGGACAGAAGTGGGGACGGCTCGGCAGAGGGGGAGCGGGAGGGACGCGGGTCGTGCAACCGCCCCCGCCCCTGTTGCTGCTGTTGCTCGTACATGGCACTTTCCATCCGCTGCGCACGGCTACTATTGTCGAGAGCTTCGGCTAGACTTGCGTGACTGCTGCAGCTCTTCGCAAAGCTCCTCGCTGGCGGCGGGTGGGGACGAGAAGAAGATGATGAGGGGCCGCTCCTCACGGCGGTGGCGCCGCGGATGCCGATAACATCGCAAGGCTGCAGGCATGGTGTGTCGACCTCGGCGGGGGCAGCGTAGTTCGGGGCTGCCAAGAGCTCCTTGAGGGACCGCATCTCTGGTACGGTGTTTGTAAGCCGCACGCAGCGTACGTAGGGATTCATGCATAGTGTGGTAGAGGGCACCGCTGCCGCCTCCACGCCTGTGGTCAGCGTGGAGTATCTCTGCCCGTGGCGGTGCCTTCGGCCAGCTTGTCCGGTATGACGACGATGATGATGATGCCTTTGGTGATGGTGGCGGCGGAGGTAGGGGTGCGAGCGAGGGCTGCCATCACCGAGTTCGCCCTTGGACGATGCCCCTGTTGCAGCTTCACGCGTGTCTGCCCTTCTCGTCTCGCGGGGGCCGTCCACCTCCTTGCCCTCTTGCTGTTCCTGGGGACGAGCAGAAGCATCGCTCACGTCGGTTTCACTGGCCACCCGCATGACACAATACCCGAGAACGCGGAAGGGTGAGCGCGGTGGCAGACGCCGAGAGAAGACGGCAATCACAAGAGAAGAAGTATCCCTCAGGAAAAGAGCGGGAGAGGAGAGATGAAGGGGTCCAGGCGGCGGAGGGAGAGGGGGGGGGATCAGACTCCGGGAAGCGATACGGCAACTTAATGGAGAAGAGGAAACGGGGATGCAGGCACGAAGGCGTAACAATAAAGGGATGAATAGCGCCGCTCCTTATGGTTTTTCCCCTCAACCTTGTCCAATCGCCTCTCTCTTTCTCTATTCACAGAGCAACAGAGGGTAGGGAAAGGAGGGAGGGGGGAGGGGCAACGGTATTCTTAATCGAGGAGGAGTTAGAGAGGATATATAGGAGAGGAAAAGGAGAGAAAGAGAGGGTGGGATTTATATGTGTTTATATTGTCCAGTGTGAGAGAGAGGAGAGAAGCAAGGTATGGCGGCGGGACGGAGAGGATAGATAGATATAAAGAGGGAAGAAGGCAAGCTAAACGAACGTGTGACAGGACACGCCACACTGATCGCGTGTTCGGTATTGGTGTTGGTGTTTGTTACTGTTGCGGAAAGGGGATGGGGGATGGACGCGTGGCACGAGCCTGCTGAAAGAGCTCAGGGAAAGAGGGAAAGAGAGGGAAGGCAGACGGTTATGATTACTCGGTGGGGGAGGGGGAGGGGGAGGGAGGGGGGGAGGTGGAAGCTGCTACCCGGTTGTTAGTTAGTTCTCCACTCCGTTAGTTCGCTTGTCAAAAGAACTGATCCTCTTCTTCGTCCTATCTGTCCTTTCGCTATCTGCACGTGCCTGGGAGAGCTGCTGCTGGAGGAAGGGGGATGTGAATGTGGTTCTTCCCCTTGCTTTTTCCCTCGAGCACGTTGCACTTGCCAACGGTGTGGTTGCGGGGGGCGGGAGGCGAATGGATACCCTGGGGGGGGGGGGGGGCGTGGCGAGGCAATCGATCTCTCCCCACAGACGCGCACACGCGCGCAGAGTGGGGGAGCGGGGGGAGGGATAAGGGAGAAGAGAAAGGTCTAGGGCGAGAAGACACGTGACACAAAAGGGAAGCAGCAAGGAAGTGAAGGAAGATGAGTTAGAGAAAGGGAGCGGCTGAGGTTCCACCTCTACCTCGCTGCCTGTACGAGAATTGTTCGTGCAAAGACGGGATGGAGAGTGATAGCGAGAGAGAGAGATGGCTGCGTCCCGTGTGTTTGGCTAATGGTGCAAAAAGGGTGAGGGGAAGAGGAAATGAAGGAGAAGGAAGGAACGAGGAAGGGTGGCAGGGGGAAACCCAAAGGGGCAAAAGCGACGGTTCATCCGCCGTCTTCTCTCTCGTGTGCGTGCATTCCTCTTGTTCCTCTCCCTCACTGTCAGAAACCATCCTCCTCGTATGCACGCCATCTCCGCGTTCCTTACCCTCTCCCCTCCCCCCCCCCTGCCTTCACTCGCCAGAAGGAAGAGAAGGAAGGGAATGGAGGTAGTGAGAGCGCGCGCAAGAGAGAAGGTCTATTCCGTCATTTTCCTTCTGGTTGGGAGATGGAGTTGGGGGAGGGGGCGGATAGGGAAGTTACACAACATTAGATCACATCAACGGCAAGAACGAAACAAAAGCACCATAGAGAGAGAGAGTGGCAAGGGTGGAGAGGTCGTGCGTCGAGCCCGTTGCAGAGCCTGCGGGGACAAATAAGGAGGAAGAGGGAAGGATGCGGGAGGAGCCCGGCCCACGCGCTGTGTGTGGGGGGAAAGAAACGCTGAGATGACTCCAACCGCCACGGCACCAGTTATACAGAGAAGAGTAATGCATGCAACGCTTCGGTCCAGCATTAAAAGAGTGGAATGGGGGGGGGCGGGAAGAGGGTTAGGCAATGGGGGAAGGGGAAGGGGAAGCTCTCCATGTGTAGATGAGCAAGGACGAAGAGGACGACAGGATCACGGGAGGAGGGAGAGAGGGGGAAGCCGGAAGACGAATGAAGAAAATGGTATTAATCGTGGTGTCTCTTCCCAGTCTTTGGAGAAGGACGGGCTATCCCCCTCCCCCCCTTCTTCCCCTGCACACGACACACCAACAGAATAGATGAAGAAACAGAGGAGAGCAAGCGGCAAGGGGAGGAGGTGAAGACAATAGGGGAGAGATTAAGCCCACCCTGCGGTTCTCGCACCCGCACGGCTACTCACCGGAGCGAAAGGGAGAGAGAGAGAAGGTGCCACTCTGTGCACGTCGCTGCACTTGTCCTCCATTGCGGGATAACTGGCTGCTACGCTGCTGTC
>JASAOB010002649.1:0-34522 GCA_030849825.1 Herpetomonas tarakana | reverse complement strand
GCACCACCAGACCACTCTCCATGCCTCTACGGGCGTCTCCGCAGGGGGTGCTGCCCGCTCTCCCACGCCAGCGCCACCAGCCGTGCGCGGGGTCATCTCCTTTGACAACACCAAGGCCGGACTGCAGCAAGTGGATAAGGAGAGAACAGAGGCCCTCATCAAGGAACTCTCTGAAGGCTCCCCGTTCTACCTCAACGAACAGCGCAAGGCGGCGGCGAGGGAGCGGAAGGTGCAGGAAATGCTGCACAAAGCAAAGCTGTTTGACCAGAATGTCGTTCAGCCACACCTCCTTCTTGCCGCCGCTCCAGCCAGAGGAGACAGCAGCGTGGATGCCGCACGAGGTCAGATGGAGAAGGGAGCGGCTGTCCCCACCAGCACCAGCACCAAGTACGCGGAGCTGGCCAGCACGGTGGCGAGGATGGAGCAGGAGCTGCTGGCCCACGGAGACGAGTACGGTCTCCGGCAAGAGAAGGTGTTCGTCACGATGGACTTGGATGCCTTCTACGCGGCCTGCGAGGAGAAGAAGGATCCCTCCCTCAAGTGCAAACCACTGGCCGTGGGCTCCAACACCATGCTCAGCACGACCAACTACGTGGCTCGCCAATACGGGGTGCGTTCAGCGATGCCGGGCTTCATCGGCAAGAGGCTTTGCCCCTCCCTCATCATCGTTCCCTGCGACTACGCCTTCTACAAGAAGGAGGCCGAGGCGGTGCGGGACATCGTCAGGCTCTACGACCCGGACTTCACCTCTGGCGGCTGGGACGAGCTCACAATGGAGCTGAGCGACTACCTGCGACGCAGGCAGGAAGCCAACAGAGACGCAGACAACAGCGACAGCAACAGCGACAGCGAGGATGACGCCAACGCACCTGGGGACGGCGCACAGCACGGGGAAGAGGAAGAACAGCAGCAGCACCTTGAGAGTCGCGAGCACGCAGCACGCATGAAGCGCAAGTACGCCGCAGCGGAGCGGGTGGTGGCGGAGATTCGAGCGAGGATCACGGAGGTCACGCAACTCACCGCGAGCGCTGGCATCGCGCCAACCGCCACGCTGGCCAAGATCGCGTCGAACTTCAACAAGCCAAACGGGCAGCACACCTTGCGCCTCTACACGCGTGGGGACATCATGCGCTTCATGCACGGGCTCCCCTGCCGAAAGGTCCCTGGCATTGGGAAATCGCAGGAGCACATTCTCGGCGGCCTGGGCATCAAGACCGTCGGCGACATCTACGCGAACCGCATCCTCCTGTTCCACCTCATCACGCCAAAGACGTTCCTCTTCCTGCTTTCCACAGCCCTCGGCGTGGGCGGCATGTTTCACGATGATAGGGAGGACACGGGTGAAGGAGGGGGACAGCACGGCGAGGACACTGTCGAGCACCAGGAGTGGCGTAAGTCCATTGGGCAGGAGAGGACCTTCTACAACCTCAAGAGCGCGGTGGAGTTGGAGACCATCGCGAGACAGAACCTGCTGGACGCGCTGAACAGCATGAAGAAGAAGGGCCTCCTGGCGAGACAGATGGTGCTCAAGCTGAAGCACGTCAACTTTCGCGTGAAGCAGTACTCCCGATCGATTGACCCGCCCACAGACGCGGAGGAGGTGCTGCAACGAACGCTGAACGCTCTCATGACACCCATCGCTCACTGCTTCGCCGACTACCGCTTGCTCGGTGTGCGGCTCACGTCGCTCATCCCCGTGGGACAGTACGAGCAGGAGCAGCGGGCACGACAGCAGTGTCAGCAGCAGCAGCAGCCCACGCTCGTGGACATTTTCGAAAGGAAGAGGGATGAGGGCCCAAAACGTGGCAAGCGCGCACGGGCCTCATCTGCCTCCTCGGTGAACTCCTGCTTCTCCATCTCTGACGACAGCTCTGTCAGCGATGGGCCGGACGCCGAGTCCGACGACGTTGTGCTTGTCGAGGGCTCTCCTGACAGCAAGCAACAGCACGCACCGGCCTTGCCAAACACGCAAGAAGCCGGGAACCGATGGAGGCCAGCGGCCGCCAAGGACGATGCCAGCGCTGGCAATGCGGCCATGCAGCTGCTGATTCCCCCAAGGACACTGTCTCCCCACGGAAAGGACGAGGGCAGCAGCAAACGCGGTGGGGGACCAGAAGAGGACATTGTGATTGTGGACTAGTTCAGCAGCACCGGGAGAGGATGGACGTCCGCTCGTCCCCTCTCCCCTTTCTCTCTCTCTCCTTGCTCATTGTACAGTAAGCCCCCCACCACCACCACCACACACACACACATGCACAGAGAGAGAGAGGAAAAAGAAATCCTGTGGCTCTGTGATATCGAAGGTACCACCTCCTTTCGCTCGTCTTCACCTCCGTCTCCCCCTCTCCCTCCCCCCTCCCCACCACCACCAGGAAGAGCGCATGCATTCCCTTCTCGGCCAGGGCCGCGAGGAAGAAGAGGTCTACTTCGACGTCGATCCTCTCGCGCCGCGCCGGCAGCCTGCTCCTTCCGCGTCCTTGAACTCGACGACTCATCGACTCCCGTCTGCATTCGCCAGCCAGGCCGACCTGGTCGAGTCCCCGACCCCGCATCAGCAACAGACCTCCGGGAACAGTAGCAGGATCCACTATTACGACGTGAGCGGGGCGGTACGTGGCAACAGTCCCAGCAGTAACAGCAGCAAGGCAAGGCAAACAGGCAACGGCGGCGTGTTTGACGGTAGCGAGATAGGTGCAAGGGTTCTGGCAGCACTTCCTCAGCAGGGCCAACAACCACGGCAGCAGCAGCAGCCACACCGTCACGAGGGTGGGGCGACGCGTGACCCCGCTCTGCCCTCACTCGCGATGTTGCAGCGCGATGTCCTCCTTCGCGACCAGGCCATCGCACAGGCAGAGGCGAAGAACGCCGTCCTGCAGCTTGAGTTAGATGCGTACAAGCACATGCTTCTGGATGATGGCTGCCTGGCCGCCTACCGCCACATGCTGCTACAGCAGCATCGCGGGCTTGTGTCCGTGGCGGCGAAGCTTGTCCGAAGCGCCTGTGAGGGAATGAGGCACCCCCACGCAGACACGGCGCGCGCGGAGAGCGAGGCCCAGCGGCGCGACGCCCACTTCCACGAGGAGCTCGCCTTCCTCGTCGCGGAGAAGAGTCGCGACCACCAGCGGGAAGTCAATGCCCTGAGGAAGGAGCTGCAGCACACGCAGACAGCTCTTGCGACGGCACAAAGTCGCGTGGAGAAGGTGACGGAGGAGAATGTCCACCTGCAGGCCCAGCTGCGGGCGGTACAGCCCTCCGCCTCCCACGGCAACAACCACACGACGCGAATGCGATCACCGCTGAGGACGCGCAGGTTTCAGTCTGACGCGGCGCTGGCAAAGCGTCTGCGTACGTCTGCGGCCATCTGCGACGACGGCGCGGCAGGGACCATCATTGCCATGGACACTGACGCCGACGACAGTGAGAGCATAAGAAGAGAGGCCAGCCATGACTCGCGTCTTCGGTGGAAGATTGAGGCCTTGGCGCTGGCGAAGGAGCACGATCGCCTTGTCGAGAGCTGGGTTGCTGCTGAGGCTACCAGCGCGAGTCTGCGAGCCCACCAGCAGTCCCAGACAGCAGAGATGGCAGTGCTGCGATCAGAGTTGCAGCGGCTCCGCGAGCTGCTGCGCCAGTCCGTGGACGGCGTGTACGAGCGCGTGCTTCTGGCTGACAAAGCGGGGCGGCAGCCGCAGCCGCGGACGGCAGCTCTGGATCCTGACGGAGACGACTCCCCGCCAGAGGTGGCCTCCACTCCTAGTGCTCACAGGGCAACGAGTCGCCCAGATGGCGGCGACCACTCCTCCGCGTTAGAGGCACTTGCTGCCACGAGCGCGTCCCTCTCGATTGGCGAGGACGACGCCAGCGCCAGAGCCGCGGCCCCACCCTTCCTCACCCGTGACGACCACACCGTTGTTGGGGATGGATGGCGGCAGTTCCAGCTGGACCTCGTCCACAGGCTGCAGGAGGAGCAGGAGCTTCTCCTCTCGGCGATGGAGGTGGCGGCGCATGGGCTGGCGGCTCGCGCCTGTCACGTACCCCTCCCCGACGTTTCCCCTCTCCCCGAACGCCACGCCACCCCCGTGACCACGGCACACCCCACGCTCCTCGACTGGCGCCGCTGCAGACAGAGCTTGCTCACCTCTGCGGAGTTTTACGCGGCCGTGGCGGCACAAGCTCAGGCCACGCTGACACACTTCCAGCGGAAGCTGGACATACTCGACGACAACGCCAAGGGCGGAGAGTGGAATGTGCGGGTGGCGAAGAAGGTCCTGGGCACGGACCACAAGGCCGCGCTGGAATCCCTGGTCACCTGCCTGAATGAGCTCGTCGTGCCCAGAAAGCATTGATGGCAGCAGCGTTCGGGGGAAGGGGAGGGGAGGGGTGTGCATTCGGCACTGCGCTTCTTTCCTCATCCACCTTCCCCATTACCTGTTCCCACCACCATCACACACACACACACTTGCTGCGTACGGTCTCCTACAACAACATTCACCCCCAGGGCAAGCCTCCCACATGGGAAGAGCACGGTAGTAAGGTGGCCACTGCGCCAGGCGTGTATACCCGTCCACCTTGGCCTTCCGTTCCCTCTCCCCTCTAACTCCCAAATCGCACTCCTCCCCGCCGTCAAGGATACTTTTTTTTCTTTGGCATACAGCTATCGTCCTCTCCCCCAACATAGAATCCATATTAGCCCCCCCCCCCCCCCATAAGCACTCACATACATAGCAAGAGCTCTTCCCTGAGGTACCAGGACAGCATACTCGCCAAAACCATACACGGCGCGCACATAAAACATGCTTCGACGCTCCGTAGCTGCACTCGGCAAGAAGAGCCCCGCGGCCGCTAAGAAAGTGGCAGCGACAGGAAAGGTCTTTGCACCGATATCGTTGAATAGCGAGAAGGGGCAGCTGGTGGACGCGCGTGGGATACGGACAACGGAGGCGCCGCCCGCGAAGGAGCTGGCGGCCGCTGGCAAGGCCCGCCGTGCCGCCGGCAAGCTGCGCTTCGACGCCTACAAGGCGGGCCTCCAGAAGGTGGACAGGGCACATGTGGAGCAGGTCATCCGGGAGGCCTCGGAGGGGTCACCCTTCTACCTGAAGGAGCAGCGGAAGGAGGAGGCCAGGCGCGAGAAAATCAAGGAGATGCTGAAGAAGGTGGAGGAGTACAAGGCTCTCCCCCAGTCGCAGAAGAACGCCATCAAGGTCAGAGTCGACGAGCTGGAGAAGAAACTCGAGGCCACGCGCGACGTGCGCAGGGTCGTCTTGCACATTGACGACGACCAGTTCTACGCGGCCGTGGAAGAGAAGAAGAACCCGCAGCTGCGCGACGTGCCGTTCGGTGTGGGATCGCTGCAGATGCTGGCCACGACAAACTACATTGCCCGCCAGTACGGCGTCCGCTCCGGCATGCCGGGCTTCATTGGCCGCAAGCTCTGCCCCGACCTCCTCATCGTCCCCACAGACTTCGCCGCCTACCGCCGCGAGGCCGCGGTCATTCACTCCATCGCCGCACGCTACGACCCAAACTTTGTCTCGCTAGGGCTGGACGAGCTGACCATGGACATCACCAACTACCTCAAGGAGTTCCCCTACCTGACGGCCTCGCAGGTGGCAACCGACTTCCGCGATGAAGTGTTTGCCAAGACACAGCTGACGTGCAGCGGCGGCATTGCACCGACGCCGGTGCTGGCCAAGATTGCCAGCAACGTGAACAAGCCCAATGGTCAGCACGAGATCAAGCTGCTCAACCGAGACGACTTCATCGCCTACATGAAGGACATGCCGCTGGGCAAGATCCCTGGCATCGGCTACGCCCAGGAATCCACCCTCAACGCCCTTGGGATCAAGCACTGCGGCGATCTGCTGAAGCACCGGTACATGCTCGCGTATCTCTTCAAGGAGAAAACTTTTGAGCACTACCTGTCCGTGGGGCTGGGCCTCATGGGAGCTAACGCGCACCGGCAGCACGAGCTGCGCCAGTCCATCGGCAAGGAGATGTCCTTCAGCGAGCCGCTGGCCTCGCCCGACGCCCTCACCAAGCTCTTCCGGAAACTCATCGACCCATGCCACGTCCAGTGCGTGCGGGAGCGCATCTACCCGCGGCAGATGCGTCTGGTTCTAAAGTACCGCACGTACGACAACCAGCAGTTCAGCATCGCGCTGCCAAAGCCGACCAACGACCTCAAGGTGTGGCTTGAAGCGGGCCGCGAGCTGCTGCAGCCGCATCTGCAAGACTATGGCGAGCTGCGCCTCGTCGGTGTGCGTCTGCAGAAGTTCGTCACGGAAGGCAGCCCAGAGCTGGCCGAGGCGAGCGGGGAACAGGGGCAGAATAGGGGGACCGACGAAGCCAGCACGGCGAGGCCGGTGGTGGTAGTGACGCCAGCGAGCAACGCACGCACGCGGGGAGCCAAATCCACCACCGCTGCTTCGTCATCCCGCGCTGACGGGGACGCCAGTAGCAGCGTCAGCGACGAGAGCGGCAAGTTCGAAGCTGACGAAGAGGACGAACACCACCGCGCCTACGACGAGGCCATCGCTGCTGAAGAAGAGGAGGAGGACGCGCCAACGCCGCAGCCCATCTCGCGTGCCACACCGTACAGTGCTCGGAAGGCTGCGCTATCGGGCACATCGCGGAGAGCTGTTGGGAGCGGCAGCGGTGCTAGTCAGGCGAAATCAGCTAGCAAGAAGGTGAAGGCTGCGGCGTCAGCGGCCAAGAAGGGATCCGCTAAGCGGGGCTGAAGCGGCTGCCGCTCTCCTCCTCCTCTTCCCCTTCCTCTACTTCGTTCCTTTCGCTCTCTCTCTCTCTCTCTACCGCCACCTTCCCTTCCTTCCCCCCATCTCTCCGCCTTCTTCTCTTCTCTAATAGACCACCCACGCAAGACGGAAGCGAAACGGTGTAACGCAGCCGCTGTCACAATCCTACACCTGGCCCCCCTCCCCCTCTCCTCACTCTACCTCTTCATACATAATTTCCTTTGGCTGTCTCCCTATACAGAGTACTTTCCTTCATAGACATGGCGAATCCACACCCTTACACCTCTGTCTCCCCACACTGCCATACACAGACATACAAGAAGAAAGCGAATAATGACAGTGCGCAGAGACGTATGGAATGAGGGAGAGAGAAACAACGCTCCTGCGATCTGTGAAAGGCAACGCAGTGTCCCTTCCCACTGAAGGGAGGGGAATGGCAGCGTGCGCCGTAGCGTTCCTCCCGCAACATACCTGCACACTATCCCTCCTCCTGCGGCTTACTCAACTCAGCGTGTGCACATAGATTGAAGGTCCCCCCCCCCCCTTAGTAAAGTTTGCTGTGCGTTGGCTCACCCCGTCCCTTTTGTCTATTTCCGGTCTCCTCCGCCTCTTCCTCACCTCTCACCTCTCACACTCCTCCCTTCCCTTTCTCTCGTCTGTGCGCTGACTCTCCCCCCCCCCCCCCCTCCATCCTATCACCTTTCCGCTTTGCCTCCGTTCCTTCCCTCTTTCTCTCTCTTTCCATAAGCATTGATGCTCCGGAAGAGCGCTAATTCACACTTTAGAGTCGCCGCCTGTGCGGGGTGTGGCCACCGCCGCCAGCAGCACTTCCTATCATACCAGAAGCGGATGTACTGCCGTGGCGCTGGCGTGCCAACGAGAGTGTTGCTCGCCAACAACTCCTCCTCCTCCACGACAGGGATGACAACCACCAAGGACCCGCTCCTCGCCCCGGCGGAACGTCACGTGGAAGCTGCGCAGGAAGTCGTAGAGCATGTGGAGCTCCCGCACAACAGCAACAACTTCATGATCTACTCCGACACGAATAGAAAACCCTTCTTCGACACCTCCCTAGCGCGCGAGAAGCTGCAACCAGCGTCCCAGCGTCCTCCTCCGGAGGAGGATAGCGCGACAGACGAGGTGGCCGCCCCGTCGCCGTCTGACGCCCACACCCACTCGATCCCGCGGCGAAGGCGCCGCATCGGCCGGGGAAGGCAGGTGTACTCCGAGGAAGAGAAGGCCCGTGCACAGGAGCACCTTGCGATGGTGATGGACAAGGCCGAGATGCAGGAACCGCAGTGTCTGGACTACCCGCTGCACACCTTCACAGACATCTCCCCAGCGGTGTACCGCTCCATCAAGGCGCACATGCACCTCTTTCACTACGTGTCCACGCGCGACGACGACCTGATGCGGCGGCATTTCATTGACCGGGAGGACTTCTACAAGTCTGAGGAGCTCGGCAAGGCGCTCTACCTGCGCGTGGTGAACCTGCACAACGTGACGCCGCCGGCAGACAAGAAGACGTGCAGCATGGCTGCCAAGATGGAGAAGGCCGTCCTGGCCGGGGTGAAGAGGATTGTCCTCGAGTACGCCAAGTACTACATTGAGCCCTTCCCAGGGGAGATTGCCTGCGACGTCTCGCACTACGCCGCGGCCGCGCCGTACGTGGCCGCGGCCAAAGTGAACGTTGACCAGTACATGATCGACGCGGCGGACCTGATCAGGGAGGGGGCGATCAGCAAGAAGGGTGTCTCTGGTGCACCGACCTCGCCGCGGCGGCTGCAGCCGCTGTCGCCCGAGTTCGTCGCGAAGGAGATGGCGAGTCGCATCGGCCGCGAGGTGCTGCGGCCACTGTCCAGTGCCTTCTATAATAAGGACAACTTCTCCTCCTCCGCGGTCAGCGCGGAGGACAACTTTGGCGGCTTCCGCGTCTGCATCGGCATCGCGCAGACCCCGGCGATGGCGAAGATTGGCTGCGACGCCGAGGTGCTGCAGGTGGAGCGGCACCCGGAGAAGAACGCCCACCGTGTGCCGGTGCGGGTCCGCTCCTTCTACCAGAACATCCGCACGTTGCGGGATAGCAAGAACTTCATGGCGCACTTCCGCGTCGCCCACGTGCCCGTGCTCACGCCAGCCTTTGTGCGCTTCCTGCAGGTGGTGTTCAAGATTGACACCTGCTCCCAGCTCTACGAGAAGCGCGAGGAGCTCTTCTTCAACCTGTCCAAGGCGACCTTCGACGTGTGCTACGACGCCGTCTTCGGCCGCATGCGCTTCCCCGTGGAGGAGCACCGGCTGCTCTACAGCCCCGAGAACATGCGCAAGACAAACGAGGCGCTTGCCCCGTTGGCGACCAACGCCATCGCGATCGGCAATAGCACTCGCACCGCCCTTCGCGGCAGTGCGTTGAGCTTCACTAAGGAATCCATCGCGGGTAGCAACTTCACCAGCGTCGACGCGCGGCTGAATTATGGGCGGCTCTTCACCGATGAGCAGTTCCTCGCGCTGGCGATGAAGACGGTGGAGAAGGCGGTGGCTCGGCTGCAACGGAAAGGCCTTCGCGCGTCTGGGTTCCGCATGGACGTCCGCAAAGGCCTCGAGGTGCAGTTCGTCGTGAACAAGAACTTTCCCGCCACGAACAGCTACGCGCAGCTCATGGCGTACGGCCGGGAGGCGGCGACGGCGCTGGTCCCGCACCGGCAGCAGAAGGGGGTGGAGGAGAGCGGCGAGTACTTTTGTGTGATGTTCACCCTGACGGGGCTGGAGCTGGCGGTCATGATCCCGGTCCGGCTGGCGGCCGAGGTGGCGGCGGTGAAGAAGGCGTACATTGACACCAGGCAATCCATCTCCACGTTCCAGGCGACGAAGCGGAGCGCGCTGAAGACGGCGCGGGCTCGCGTGGGCTACCGCATGGGAGGGAGGAAGAAGGCTGGCGTGAACAAGTCGGTCGCCGAGAAACAGCCCACGCGCCACACCCTACGCGTGCAGCGACAGGAGGCGGAGAACAAGATGAAGCTGCAGAAGTCGCAGCGGCACAGGGACGTTGCTGATGCGAACTCGACCCCCGTGGCGAAGCAAACCAACAGCGTCTCCGTCATTTAAGAGAAGGCCCACGTCTGGAGTGGTCATAGTATCCCCCCCCCCCCTCGTCTTCCCTCCCTCCTCCACGCCCTAGCTATACAGCGGCATCGCTGTGCGTCGCGCTACCTTCATTTGTCGCCATTGTTGTTGGTTCCGCCGATGTTGTAGCGGTGGGGGCGGTAGCGGTCCTCTTTTCTCCTTCTCCGTCCTCCTTCGTTTTGGCACCTCTTCCTAATCCACACACACACACACACACTTATCTCTCCCTTCTCTCACTCACTTCCCTGCACACACGTGGTGGTGGTGGTGGTGTGTGAGCCCACATTGGCTTGCTACAACCAACGCCAAACACCTCACTCTATCATATATATACGCGCTTTCACGGGCGATGATGCTTTCCTATCTTTCCCTCCCCCCCAACACTCGCTTCTTCTCCTCCAACCGGTAACCCTCCTCCCCTCCTCCCCTCCCCCCTCTCCCCGCACATCCACCCACCCACACAACCCAACACACCCCCATACACATGCACATCTTCCTCACGTCTTCACAGAATCCACGCCAAAAATATCAGCAGCGTCCCCTCTCTTCCTCTTCCTTCCCCCACCCACCCCCATTTCCCTTGTGTCTCCGTGACCCCCTCTTCCGATCCATCCATGTAGCACACACACACACACCCCTTCGACGTCAGCTCACTTGACACCGACAGCACCAACCACGTATAAACAAGAATAACGCCAATGCAGATGCATGCAGACGCCCTAGCGATGCCGATGAATTGGGGAGGGGGAGGACCCGCGCTGATGGTCACGCTCTCACACATGCACGCACGTCATGCTCCGCTTGCAGGAGCGGGAAAGGTGGGGAGAACGGAGAAACAGTGGGGGGAAGTCGAGTCGACACTTCCCGTCCCTTTTCCATTTGTCACGCTCCTTGCCCTCTTCCTCCTCCCCACGTACACACACACACGATATAGCACCCACCCACCCACCCACCCTCTATCCCTCTCCCTCACGTGGGTGCATAGCGAGTGCCATTTTTGTGTTTGAGCACCGATGCGCGGCATGTGGGATCTGTCCTCTGTCACCAGCCCCCTGTGCCACGAGCAGGCCACGCGGCAACGGCACCCCCTCTCCTGCCCACGCCTCACAAGGGACACGCCCATCATCTACCTCCGCAGTGAAACGGATGATTCCCATCCGAGAAGGCAAGCAGCGGAGGGCGGCCCTTTAGCCGCAGCAGCAGCAGCGGAAGGTGGGACCGCGACGAGCGATGGTGGAGAGAACAGCAACAGCAACAGCAACAGCGTCGGTGGTGGTGGTTGGGGCAGCGTGGAGCGCGCAGATCCGTCTGCTGACGAGTCAAGCCCGCCACTTTGCGGTCCCAGTCCTCTCCGCAGAGATGTCTGTCTGCTTCGTTGCGACCCCTGGTCTGGGTCACTTGTCTCGCTGGTTGCCCAAGGTCCGAGGCTCACGCTTCGCACGGCGGCGTTGGAGAGTGACGGGGATGATGGGCTGTGCTGCCCTCGTCACCACCACCGGGAGACCGGTCACACCACCCGCTCGGTGCACCTCTCGCATTGCGCAAACCGGAGCCTCTCCTCACGCGCCAACGACCGCTACGCTGTCTGCAACGTAGACGACGAGGACGACGACGAGGAGGAAGAAGAGAACGAAGACATGGGCTTCTGTCAGATCTACTCTACCCAGTGGACGCTGCCGGATGAGTCCACCAGCGACGTGCTCTTGACTGTCGGGAGCGAGGTGGGCGGGGTCATCCCTGCCGCCCCGCTCTTCCGCATTGGCTGGTCCGGCGGAAGCCACGCCGTGGCGCTGAGCGCGCAGCAGCTGCACCTCGTCGACCTGCCCGGGCTCTCCACCTCCACCCCACTTACCCAAAATAGGTACGGACGAGTAAGGGCGACAGTGTCGAGCATCGGTCCCGTGCGGGCGATCCACTTTGATCAGCCGCCAACCGTCAGCGCCACCGCGATGGCTGCCTACGGCGCACAGTGCACTCTCGTGGGCTTCTCGAACGGCCAGATGCACGTGTACGACTGGCGGGAGGGACCGTCAGGGAACCAAGATAATCACCAACCACGCGGGGAGGGCGGTGATAGTGACAGCCAACGCCCCGCGTTGACGCTTGCTGCTGTCCCTCAGCCGCTGTGGTTGCTGCCGCCTGGCACGGCCGCCGCGCGCCGACGTCGCCTGGGAGGGCTTCCTGGCACACCCGGGTGGGCCGACAGCGCGGACAGTGCCACCAGTGCCGGTATTCTGTCCTGCTGCACGATCACGGACAGCTGGCGCGTGGTCTGCAGTCTCGCGGACCCACGAGGCGCCGTCGTCGTCGCCGACTTGCGCAAAGGTACATGCTCTGCATCGCCCAGCTCGCAACCTTCCTCCTCCTCCTCCTCCTCTGCCGCCGCGGTGACGGCGACTGCGACATCGTTTCATGCTGCTCCTGTGTCCCCAGTGGCCCAGCGACTCTACTCGCGCAAGCGCTCTCGTCTGACACCGACGGAGCTCGCAGTGAAGAGCATGCTCGACGGCCACGCAACGGTCATCACGGGCCGCGCCATCACCGCCATGGAGCACTGCGAGGAGCGCTTTGGTCTGCTTGGCATGGTGGACACCCACGGCCAGCCCATTCTCACCTCCCTTGCCGCGCTGGAAGGCGGCTTCGTGAACGGGCAAGAACAGCAGCAGCAGGACTCGTGTAGGGCGACAGATCCCGTGGCTGCTGTAGCCGCGGCGTCCGCAAGTCCTCCCAGTCCGTGGAGGGGTACGGGAGGAGAGCGGTCCTCACTGCCGTCGCCCTCCGACGTGTTCCATCGCCTTCGTAGCGGCAGGCAACAGCCGGCGCCGAGCTCACCCCCTCCTCCTCACCCCCAGGGGCGTACTGTCACGAGCCACGTGCGGTCGTCCCTGGGGCACCGGTGCACCTTTGCGGACCGAGGCAAAACGTTCGTCTACACCCACATGAACGAAGACAACTGCGCGACGGCCTCGTTCCTTGCCACCGGACTCGGCGCACGGCCCATCGACGTCCATGGCCGCGAGGGGGATGGGCGGACGCTCAATGTGCGGCCAACCGCCCCCGCAGGCGACCCAGCGGCATGCAGCATCGTATCCGTCTCCGCGCTGGACGACGTGGTGTGTCTGGAGACAGCCCGCGGGCACACTGTGTGTGTTCTGCTCAACCCATAGAACTGTGAGAGATGATGGCATAGATTGGTCGTCAGCCACGCACACTTTCTCAACCTCTGTACCGATGGTCAACGACAAAATGCAGGAAGGGGAGGAGTGCAGAAGAGCATTGCGTCATTGTGGTGGGAGGACGATGGAGGAGTGAGGGGATGTCGTAGTTCCTCTATCGTGTGTTGCTAACTCCCCTCTCACTCTCACTCTTCTCTCCTCCACACACAGATGACACCTGCCCCCACCCCAAAGGATGTCCCACCCGCCGCCGACTCTCACCCCTTCGCTGGAGACGCTCTCCACTGCGTGCCAGCTCATCGTATCCCTGCTGCGGCACTGGCCGCACGAGCCGCAGGCGGCGTCACCGTCACTGCTTCTTTGCGGCCCCTCCGGCAGCGGCAAAACCTTCTTGGCTCAGCAAGCCGCCGCGGTCTGCATGGGCAGCGGAGCCCCGCCGGCCTCCTCCTCGTCCTCACCGATGGGGAGGGAGCGTGTCCTTCTTGTTGCCCCGTCCTTGGCGCCAGCACTGACGATACGGTTGAAAGATGGTAGCACCGGTCTGCGCCGTCTGCTTCGCGAGTCCATCGGGGACGCCATCGTCAAGGCCGCTCTCCAGGACGAGACGGCGGGGCGGGAGGCCGGCAGACAGCAGAAGGGGTACGCCGTCCTCGTCGTGCTCGACCGCCTGGAGTTCTTTGTGAGCATCGACGGTGAGTCCGGACATGAGGGCGACAACACGCAGGGCAAGGGCGGTAGCCGTGACGGCGGCGACGACGACGGCCAGGGCGGCGGTGGTGGTGGTGGTGTGGCGGCCCGCCACCCAGCCTTTCTAACGGACCTGTACACCACACTGCGCTCCTCACCTCCGCTGTTCTCAGCACAGGAGAGCGCAGCCCTCCCACTCCGCAGACTGGTCTTTGTGTCGCTCTTCAGTGGTGAGCTCGACGAGGTGCACCCGTTTCTGCGCGATTTCGCCTTTGACCACGTGGTGTCGCTGCCCACGCCGAATCAGGCGGCGCGGGAGGACTTCTTTGCGCGCCAGTTGTGCGCCGATGCAGACAAGGCATCGGGTCGGTCGCGGTATGGAGAGCTCCTGGCACGAGCCCTGGCGCTGCGAACGGGCGGCCTCTCCTATCGCGGCCTGACGGAGGTTGTCGCCATGGTTGTGGCCGATGATGATGCCGAAGAAGGCTTGAGCGGACTAACCCCGGCCGATACCAGTCCGCGCGACGCTGAGGCCGAGAGGATGGCAGTGGCGGCAGCGGCACACAAGTTTGTCACGCGCTTCCAGGCTTCCGCGACCATGGCCGCCCTGGACTACCGCGCAAACGCTGGCTACGTGGACGTGCAGCACACTCGATGGAGCGACATCGCCGGCATGGCGGACGCCAAAAAAGCCCTGCAGGATGTCCTTACCCGTCCACTCACTCACCTGCCGCTCTACCAGCGCGCCGGGGTGCTGCCATCAAAGGGTATTCTACTGCACGGCCCACCAGGCACAGGGAAGACGATGCTTGCCAAGGCCATCGCGACGGAGCTGAACGCTTCGTTTGTGTACCTCGACCTGCCCTCGCTGGTGCAGTGCGAGGTGGGCGAGTCAGAGCGGAAGCTGAACAACTTCTTCGCCGTCGCAAAGGAGCGGAGCCCGACGGTCCTGTTTGTTGATGAGCTGCAGGCCGCCTTTGGCTCTCGCTACAGCGGTGGCGGTGGCGGCCGCCAACCCGGTCAGGCCTCCTCGGCGCACGACGCACGGCTCGTCTCGCATCTGCTGCAGCTGCTGGATGCCGCGCAGGCCGACGAGGAGCACGTCATTGTCTTTGTCGGTGCAACAAACGTTGTTGGACTGCTCGACCCCCTGCTGCTGCGCGCGGGCCGGCTCGACACGCACATTGAAGTCGGTCTACCCGACCGCGACGCCCGTCACAGCCTCGCCAGGCGTGTTGTGCAGGGCGACTGGGCAGCGTGGTGGCGGCCGCTCCTCCTGCCGCAGCAACAACAGCTGCCAAGCACAAGCGTAGGCGGTCTGCAGGAGGCGCTGGTGGCGGCGTTCGTGGCCCACTCGGAGAACTTCTCCGGCGCCGAGCTGCGCAACGCGACATCGGTGTTTGCCCTCAAACTCATGCACAAAGTCGCCGACACTGCATCAGTTGCCGGCACCTCCACACTCCCAGCGAGGCAGGACGATACCAGGCAGGTGTGGTCAGAGGCCATAGTTCGCCTGCTGTGGTCCTCCGCGGAGGGGGAGGAGGGACTCAGCGAGCTGGGCTCCAATCTCGTGCGCGTGGCCTTTGCCAACGGAAAGGCGCCTGTCTGAGCATCTAGCCCGCCTCTCCCTCCCCTCTTGTATCCATGACGCGCACCCACAACAACAGTCATAACAATAAAGATGCTTCAAGAACAGTGAAGAATGAACTCGCTGCGGAAAGATAACAGTGAGGGGGGGGGGGTGTATCCGCTCTCCAGGCACGGCGCACATACCATCACAGACACCACGTACGCTTACTCCTTCTCCCCTATCTATCTCGCTGCCTCCCAACACTATCGTGGCGGAGAAGGCCTACCTTTTGAACATTCTAAAATAGAATGAACAGGAGTAACCACAACGATGGTTACCAACACGCTGTAGATCACGCACAATACCTAGATGACCTCGCCTATTTGGCCGCTGCGGATGCACGGGACAGAGCGGAGCTCCTCAGACGGCTGGTGGGCGACGGCGCAGAGGAAGGCAACGGGCCGAGACGCGTGAAGCGAGCGGTCATTGCCTCCATGAACAAACGCTTCGACGACTGGGCAGCAGAGAAAGAGCGGAAGGCGCAGGAACGCGCGGCGAGGCAGCACGAGAAGGAGGACGAGCGGGCATGGGAAGGGCATACATGTGCCCCCAGCGCCACCCACCCCACGCCACGCCGGCGCGTTGCCGGTGCTGTTGGTGCTCCTCGGGATGCCGCCGAGGGCCGCAGCCCAACCATGGTACGCCACAACGGTCGCCAGGTGTCTCCCTCCAGCAGCTTTCAGGCGGAGATGGAGAAATGGGCGTCCCAGCGCGACGAGAAGATTGACCGTGCACGAAGAGCCATGGCGGACGCGCGAGACAGGGAGGAGCAGGCAATGATTGGCAATCAGCGAAACAGTGGCCGCTGGGTCAGCGCAGAGAGTCGCAGGATTCTACAGGAACGGCAAAGGCGGCTTCGTGAGCAGGCCAGCCATGACACCCCCTGCAACAACAGCAACAACAACAACAACAACGAAGAGAAGGAGCGGGTGGGGGAGGCGGAGGAGAAGACCGATGTCCCTCTGATCAGGTCGAGTGGGCACATCCAGCCGAATGACGCCAATGGAGGGGATCTCCCCCTTGCGCGAGGGCAGCCGTCGTGCCACCGCCGCTGCCACACCGAAGGAGATGTGGCCACCTTCACGCCCACCCTGTCGCCACGATCACGCGCTCTCGCCAAGCGTCACCAGTCCCTCTGGAAGCGAACCGGCTCTCCTCGGCGGAAGCAGCATCCCTCTGAGGAGTCCGCCGCCGCCGATGCAGAGAGTGACGTACCGCTCACGCCGGCGATGCTGGACTGGCTGACGGGGAAGAAGCTCTCCCGAGAAGCGGAGCAGGATCTTGTAGAGCGGCTGTACGGCCGCAGCGCTACCAACAGCGACAAGGCCGCTGGCGGAGCAACACCAGGCGAAGAGGAGGAGAAGGGACGGCCGCTGTCAGTGACCGAGCGAGCAGCCATCCAGGCGACGCTGTTCAAGCAAAACATGAGGCTCCTCGCGAGGCAGCAAGCAAAGCTGGCGCAACGTGAGGAGCAGAAACGCAACGCATTCTACGAGGCCGCGCCGTTCTCACCCCGCATCGAGGTGTTTGTGCGCGACAGGGACTGGAAGGGGCAGCGCATCAGCGTTCCGTCGCACCTCGCCGCGGACTGGGCCAGGCGGCGGTACGGCAGCGTCGCTGAGAACACACATAAAGAGGGGGAAGGGAAGGAGGTCGGAAGAGGGAGACGTCCAAGGCCGTCGACGGCACCAACTTCTCCGTCTCCCTCCCCTCGCTCCACCGCCGCCACAGGGTGTGCTGCTTTTTTGGACAGGCAGGCGTACTACGAGGACCGCAAGGCGCGTCAGCTCGCCAAGGAGGCCGCGAAGCGCCAGGAGGCGCAAAGGGAACAGGAGCGTGCCACCTGCACCTTCACCCCTGAGCTATCCTCTCGTTCTCGGCGCCTCGCGAGGAGGCTGTTCCGCGACATGTCCAGGCAAGACAACGAGGACGACTCCGCGGCAAACGCGACGGCGCTGACAATGGCCAGTGCGGCTCCGTCATCGTCGGCGTTGCCGTCGCCGGTGCCGCGACGCGGACCGCAGCCGCGCCGGCGGCTCACGGTGTCCCCGCACCCGCTCTCTGCCCCGTCAGCCGTGTCCGTCCCACGAGGAGAGATGCCCTGCGCGAGCCCGAGGCAGCTGCGCATCGACAACAGACAGGACCCGGCCAACCCGTTGAACTACACCGACCTGAGAGACCTGCGGCTGGTCGTGTCCCCTGCTGCGGGACGACGAGGGCAACGGCCGCGGCGGACCAACACCACTTCTCCGGCGGCGCACCGTCCTTCTTCTCGCGGCAGTATGCACACAAACGCGGCGGATCCACGCGAGAGAGAGAGGAAATGGCCCTCGCGGAGGAGGAGGATCGTGGCCGTGCCCGTGGACAGCGACAAGTCGCCCCGCAGCGGCCTTTCCAGCGGGTGCAGCGACGACGACAAAAGCTGGGAGAGGCAGGATGGCGACTCTCCACTGCCAACGGGTCGCTCTCCCGGTGCTTTCCCGCACCCGTGTGTGTACGCGGACCTCGTCAAGTGGATGCGCGCGCCGTCACCAGCGGGGGCGGCCCTGGCAGGTCGCGACACCGATGGCACCCCTGACCACGGCCTTGTCGAGCACACCAAGGCAACGCCACCCCGGCAGGAGAGACAGAAAAGGCCGATTGTGGTGGTGCCAAGGCGAGATGTTCCGCTGCTCCTGGCGGACAGCTCCTCGACTTCACCTCCCCCACCGCAGCACCCAGACAAGAGCGGCGATGCGGAGTCCAGCGCAGCAGCCTCGTGGGAAGGTGGGATTGACGGAAGGCCGCCGCCACAGACAATCGTCTCTGAGTTGAGCCACGACACGGCAGCAGCGGACGAAGTCACCGTCTCGTCGTCGCCCGCCCCCCTCCCTGGCCCCCTTGCCGATGCTGCGACGCTGCTGTCCCTCTCGCACTGGTGGGTCGAGCTGGTTGAAACACACCTCGTCCACGACGGTGAGCGCGACGCTGAGGTGGAAAGCAGCGCACCATCCACGCTCACCGCGGTCAGCCCCTTTGCGTTCCCGCTGCACCGCTCCTCGCTTGGCCGCGAGACGGGAAGCAGTCCGGAAGGAGGGGCGGAAGCGGGAAGGGAGCCGAGTCAGAATAGCGATGCCGCAGCCGAAACGAGCGGCCTGTGGTTACGCAAGGCTGTGCTGGCGTCGCACTCCCCGTTCGAAGTGGCGCTGCCTCTCTCGCTGGTGGCTCGCGCGCTCTCTCGTCTGCTCGCATGCGAAGACGGGGAGGGTGAGCCAGGGGGAAGCCGAAGGGGCACATCTGCGGGGCGGCGGCTTGTGGTGGCCGAGGAGGAAGGGAGCATCCACCGTCGCTCACGTCAGACGGGGGTGGCAGGCAGCGGCGGCAGCGATGACGACGGTCATGCTCGCGATATGTCATCCAGCTCATCAGCAGCTCCTCGCTACACCTGCTCCCATCGATTGTACCTTCGGGGTGGCGGACAGAGCGTGGCGCTGCAACGCTGCCCGATTGTCCTGTACAACAACAAGGTCCTCTTCCGCGAGTTCATTCGCCTGTACGAGTGGCTGCTACCTCTCCTCTAGCGCTGTCACGCTCCTTCCTTCGTACCCTCTTCGACCAATGCTTTCCTCGTTTCCCTCGTCGCTGTTGTTTTCTCTCTTCTCTCTCCCCTACCTTCTTTCTCTGTCCCCTCATATACACACAACAAAGCGGAAGAAAAGTTCTCGTGAAATGGACATTCTACCGTGTTCAGCGACAGAGAGAGTACACCGATTCGGGAATGGATGAAGGCACGACGAATAGGCCCTTGCGTACTCCCTCTCACTCCCGCTCCACACACCACCACCACACATACTACAGGCTCACACGCAAACACACTCACGTACACACACTCTCCCACTGTAGCCGCTGCGTTATACGTTGACCTGTGTCGTCTAGGTGTCTTCCCCCCTTACCTCTTTCCCCTTACTCTTCTCTTTTCATTACCGTAGCTGTTACTCCCCCCCCCCCCTTCCACCCGCTCATTCGCTCACCCCACCTCTCTCCCCCTCTCTCTCTCTTCTTCTTCACCCTTTGTGTGTCCCCCATTGCCGGTCTGGGGCACCGGCCGCTGTTTCTCTTCTCTTCTTTTTCCATCTTTCCTTGTCTCACTGTCGAAGCAAAGCGAAGAAGAAGACTTGTGCATATCCTTCCCCCCTCCCCCCTTCCCCTTACCCTCTCTCTCCCTCTCCACCCTTCCCCCCCCCCCCCCCCCCCCAGCGAAGAAGAATAGAAGGCTACGGAGAACTGTGTCTGAAATTAAAGCAGTAACGTGTGCGTAGTGAGAAACGAAGCAGATATGTCCGTCCACGTCGCCGCTCGCGCGGGCCTGCTCGTGCTCTTCCTTGTGGCCCTGCTGCTCACCATTCTGGGCAACACCCTCACCTTTGCCACGATGGACCGTGTCGACGACTTCACGGACCCCGACGCGAGCGAGCTCTACGCATTCAAGAACAGCTACCGATACACGCTCTGGGTGGAGCGCCTGCTGGACGGCGCGACCACGGTGTCCGACAGCGGAGAAATCCAGACAACTGGCGACCTCCTTACCCGCAATTACAAGGGCGGCAACGGCTCCAAGATTGCCGCCGCCCGCGCGCTGCTGCTGCTGTCCGTCATCGCCATTGTGGGGGCTATGGTGGCGGCCGCACTGCTGCTGGCGGCGCAAGTCAGCGTCAGCGCAGGTGGATGGTTTCTCGTGAGGCAGGAACGCGGCATTGCCATCGCCGCCTGCGTCTGTGCTGGCGTCGCGCTGCTTTTTGAGCTCGTCTCCCTCCTGTGCGGCGCGACGTACTTCAAGGAGGAGAAGAGCGCCGACGATGCGAGGTTCATTGCGGAGGTCAACGCGGTGTCCCACGTGCCGGCCTCGTTGGCGGCGGTGTCCGCGGAGAACGCGCTGCGCTACGGCCCTGGCCTCTTTGTGTTCATCCCCGCGCTGCTCCTCACATGTGTTGGCTTTGTGTGCCTCTTCCTCCGTCCCCTCGTTGGCATCACCTACTGCGACTGCCAACGTGGCAAGGCCAGCGCACGCGGCAGCGGCAGCAACGAGGACGAGAGCAGCAGCGAGGACGAAGACAACAACGAGAGCCCGTGGCGGACCAGCAGCAGCGAAGACGACGCGTCCTCCTCGGACAGCTCCTCCATGGATGGGAGGGTTGGCGCAGCTGACAAGGACGGCCGCGGGGGAAGCAAGCGCAAGGTCCGCACCGGCAACGTGCTGGAACGCGGTGCCCGCATGCCGTCGCAAGGCTCTGACAGCAGCTCCTCCCGCAGCGACCGGCCCCCGCGCGCGTACAGGAACCCCCGCAACGCGGGCTACAATAAGAGCGCCGCGGCCCCGCAAGCCCGACGCACGATGGACTTCCCCGAGGATCGCACCTGCCCGGCATCCGCTCCCGCGGGAGCCGCCGCTCGGGGGGGCATGGCGGTGAAGAAAGCCCCGGACGCGGTCGGCATGGTGGAGCGCTCCCTCACAGCCCCCTTCTACGCCATCCCCATCATGCACTCGTCGTCCTCGTCGTCGAACTCGACCGATGACACCAGCAGTCCCTCCTCCTCCACCGGGTCCACAACGTCCTCGGCACCGATGCCATCGTCACGTTCGCTGAGTCACTATGACAATGGGTTGCTGATGCATGGCGACCTTGTCATGAGTGCCAGCTCGAGTAGCAGTAGCGGCAGCGACAGCCCCGCCCCTTCGCCCCGGGGGCGGACGGCAAGAAGGAGGTGATTAGAGAGAGCATGAGATGGTTTCACGCGCGTGTGCCTCTCCCTCCCTCCCTCTCTTCTTCTCTCTTCTTCCTCCTTTCTCCTTTACCCAACCTCCACGGCGTTGGCTCCTTCTCTACCCATTCTGCTGTCCTGTTTGGCAAAATGCACATTCTCCCGCGGGAGTGAGAGGCGAGTTCACCTCCTAACCAACACCCCCCCAAAGTGCCTTTTCGGCGTCTCCACTGCCGCCCTTCTCCCTCCTCCTCATATCTCCTTCCAACCACACACACCCCTTCGCTTCTCTTCCTCCATCTCTCGAGAACGCGACACTGCCGCTTTACAGAGATTTGTGTCCACAGCATTCTTCCGTCCATTAACTCCTCTCTCTCTCTCTCTCTCTTTTCCCCTCTCCCTCCCATCTTCCACACAGACTTGCCTTCACAACCAAGAACCCACTCGCGCTACGGACAGGAGCACGCTCTCCCCCCTCCCCTCTCCTACTCTGCCCACCCCACCCGCGAGGTGTGAGGGGAGAAGCACATCGCTGACCGCTGTGGGCAACGCTCACCTTCACTATCCCTCTCCCTCTCACCCCCTCCCCTCACACATAGTCCCTCCACACTACGTATCCGCCTACGACAACAACTAGGACAAGGAAAAGCATATCCGCACGCATCCCTATTACTGCTCTCTCTCTCTCTCTCTCGAGCTACCATGTCCATCAACCTGAAGACGGCCAACCTGCGCCTGCTGGCGGCGGGCCTGTTGGGCGGCCTTGGCGTGTCCATGGGAGCTTTCGGCAGCCACGCCTTTCTCAGCCGGATGGACGTGTCTCAGAAGCGCATCTACGATGTCGCGAACCAGTACCACATCCTCCACTCCGTCGCCATGGCCGTCGTCGCCGTTGCCGCCCAGGCAGCGGAGAAGAACGGAGAGGCGAAGAAGGCGTCGCTGTTCGAGGCGGCCTACGCCTGCTTTCTGACCGGCACCCTTGTTGTCGCCACCTCGCGCTACGTGCACTGCGTCGTGCACAAACCAGACTGGCTCGCCTGTCTTGCTCCGGTGGGCGGCATGTTGCTGGCGGCTGGCTGGGTGTGTGTGGCCGCTGTCGGGTACGCGTGAATGACCGATAGCTAGTGCTGATGAAGCGAAGAAATAGCAAGGGCCGCAAAGGACGGGGGGCCAGCGAGAACCGAATGAAATGACACGACATACGCCGCCGTCGTCGTCGCGCTGTCTGGCGAGAAGGTGAACGCTGCAAATGTCGATATGAGGAAGGAAACATGAGCGAGCACTGCTCTTAGGAAGGCAGTCCCCTCACCCATTGCTGTTGCCCTCCTCTTCTCATTTTGCTTGTCACACACACATAAACGCGTGCCCCGCCACGGCGTCTCCTCTCCTCCCCCGTGGTGCGCGACTTCGGTATTCCTTCATCTCTTATGATGATGATATTATTGTTGGCTACTCACTCTCTCTCTTTGATTTGTCTTTCTTCTATCTTTCCCAACTACTATCGAAGCAACGAAGGACGAACGTGCAGAGGCGTTCTCCCATTCATCTATTTCCATCCTTCCCCTTTCTCTCTCTCTGACACCAACGCATCTTTCAACTATTAACGGGGGCCTACCTATCTACCTACCTACCCCCTCCCGTTTCTCTCCTTATGTTTCACCCCTGCACGAAACGATGGTGTAGCGAGTCGTGACACGACATCTCATGCCCCCCCCCCCACACACACACACACACACACCACCACCACCACCACCCGAGATGGGGGAGAAGTGTGTCCTAGCAAGAGAGGGGAAACTGCCAAAGCACACTGATTCGAGTGCAAACCACCCGGCGAGAGCCCACTCTTCTCTCTCCTCTCTCTCTCTTCATCCTTCTCCATTACGGGGCAAACACGTACTGAGTTCCCCATACAATACAACACACATTCACGGTCAAGAAGTCGATACACTCGTAGAGACACTCCTTTTCTATCGCCCCTTCCACACACACACACACACACCTCCTCGTTCTATCTTCGCTTTCCGCCGTCCGCCTTTCCACCATCAACAAGGAACAGACGAGACAAGAGAAACATGCAGCAGCCCACGAGTATTCGTCTTGTGACGGCCGGTCTACTGGGCGGGGCGAGCGTGCTCATGGCCCTCTACGGCAACAGCCCGCGCTTCACGACGAAGAAGGTCATGACGACGCAGCGCGCCTTCACGATCGCGAACCAGTACCAGCTCACGCATGCCATCGCTATTCTGCTGCTCGCCGTTGCCGCGCCGAACCTGAAGGAGCTGCCGGGCCGCGTGGCCTGCGACCTGTGCCAGGCCTTCTGCTGCTTCGCGCTGGGTACGGCTGTCATGGTGGTGCCCCGCTATGTCGAGTGCACCGTTGCCGAGAGCCAGCAATGGCTCGGCAAAGTGGCAGGGTTCGGTGGCGTCATTCTCGCTGCGGGCTGGGGCCTCATCGTCTCGGCCGCATTGCGCAGTGGCCAGGCCGCCGCCGCCCACTAGGACTTGCACGATCAACCGAAGCGAGGAAGAAGCGAGAGGGGAGGGGGGGAAGAGAAGAAGATAGCAAAACGTCCGACATCTTGGGTACTACACAGCTGCGCTACTGCGTGACCTCTTCTCCTCCTCGCTCGCTCCCTCTCCTCCTTGCCACGCTCCATCGGGGCCGACTGTATTTGGGAGTGCCTATCGCCTTCGCTTCCTTTCTTTTTCCTCTTTCTCCTTTCTCCTTTACCAACATGAAGACACACCCACACAAGGTATCCAACTCGATGTTTTCCCTTCTTCCCCCTTTGCTGCCTCTCTGGTTCCCTCAGAGGTCTTCTCAACTACCAACAGTCGCCGTCCGCCACGACCGCCCCGCGGCTGAGACAACAAACTAACACGCCAACACACACACACACACACACAAATCAACCTGTTCACAAGGAACGCAGTGGGAACTCCGTCAGCATAAGTGTATATGTTCATGATTTAGTGACGCCACTTCGCCATCCCTTCCACAAGCCAACTCTGTGTCATTCGTTGCCCTTTCCTCATTGCCCTCCTGTGTGTCTCGGGATCGTGAAACAGAAAGCTGGCCAACCCCCACAAACGAACGGAGAGACACGGAGGCAAGACCAATGGAGCAAGGCGTTGGGAGCATCCAGCGGGCTCCTCTCAGCCTCCCTTTCCCCCCCCCCCTCTTCCTTTCAAGCTATGCGAGGAGTAGGGTAGCGCGTTAGTCCCAATGCTGGTGACCAACACATCTGTTAGTGTCACTTTTTCTTCCTCTCTCTCTCTCCTCGCTCTCATCTTCCAAGAGCTTCCCCCTCCCCAAGTACTCAGATACAGACACACACACATCTCCCTTACTCTCTTCCCACCTTCTCCTCAGCACCAACAGGAAATGTCCGCCAACGTCCAGACCGCCACCACTGCCCTGCCTTTCCAGCCCACCTACCTCGCTGTTGCCGGCCTGGTTGGCCTCAGCAGCATCCTCTTCGATGGCCTCGGCCTCCTGCTGAAGGCTAATGTGCCGGCTCGCGTCATGGCGAAGCTGCGGGGGGAGGCTGGCCCTGGCACAGCAGCCCCGCTCACCGAGAAGCAGCGGCGGGCCTGGTGCACCGCCAACGCCTACCACCTGAGCCATACCGTCGCCGTCATGACCGTTGCCTGGCTCGCCGCGCTCGCCGCCAAGGACGGCCTCCTCGCCAATCCCACGTCGAGCGCGTACCTAAAGAAAGGCTTTGCGCTTGTGCTGGCCGGCGCACTGGGCTTCGGCTCGTCCATTTACCTGCTATCCATGGGCCTGCCCCGCAACGCGGCGATGATTGTGGGCCCGGTGACCCCGACGAGCGGCCTCATCCTCGTCCTGGGTTGGGCGAACGTGGGCCTTGCAGGACTCTTCTGGTGAAGGGGGGGTCCCCAAAAAAAAAAAAAAACGCAAGCCATTCCTTTGTTCCTATTCCTCTCCTCTCTTTAGCCAACTTTCCCTCAAATCGCAGCTGTGTTTGCCAACTCCCACCAACGCATCTGTTCGTTATCGATTTCAATGTCCAGAAACACAAACAGAGAAGGGAACGAAGGGAACGGAGGGGAGGGGCGAACAGAGCAGCAGAGTATCAGGGAAGGAGGGCCTATCTCTCTCTCCCCTTCTCTCTCTGTCTGCCTCTTGAGTACCTTCTCCGTCTCCCTCCCTTTTCTCTTCCCATCTTCCTCAACTACCGCCCAAAGATAAAAACAAAGAAGCATTTGCATCTGCCAACTAAGTCAACTCTCAAAAGAAGAAGGTACGGGACAGCGATAGAGCGGTGATGGAAAGCTAATGGGCGGAAGAGAGGGGGGAAAAGGAGAAGACAGCCCTTGATCATTCCCCACGAAAGGCAACGGCGATGACTGCGCAGCATGTGCACGTGTATGCGGCGCATTTGCGCTGAGGAGGACGTGGCGGTGCCTTTTGTTCCTACTTGGTGGGGAATTGCTGCTGCCCCACTCCTCTCTCGCCTGCACCTTCGACATTAACACTTTGCTTCCCCTTCTTCACCTTAATCCCTCACTCTTATCGCCTGGCTCTACTGAAGGGAAACGCGTAACGCCCGTCCTTACCGAACGGCTCCTTCTTCCTCGCTGCTTGTCCTTTCCTTGCTTATTGTTGAGCGTTTCCCCTGTATCGCCCCTGTTCTTCCCTCCCCCTTCATTTCCTATCATCATTCTTGCTTTTTGCTCTCCCACCACACACACACACACATTGCATTTCACCTGCGGCAGTTCCTGAAGGACGAACAGCCACTCCTCGGTGCCACCTCCCTGCCACTCACTCACTCACTCTCTCTTCCCTTCCCCCATCTCGCTTCCTCTGACACGATAGGGGGATATGGAGGAGGATGAAGAGGGTCGTGGGACGAGTGCCGCTCGGGAAGCCGCCGTGGAGATTGACCCGGCACGTGCCGACCTCGCCACCCTCGTCGCCCGCCGCGAGGAGCGGCACGATGACCTGTGGGGCAGCGAGCCCATCTACGAAACGCAGCCCGAGGACGAACAGTACATCTCCTGCTGCGGCATGTGTGAAGACGACGGCACCCATCACGACGCAGCTGCCCGTGGTGGTGCTGCGTCGCTCTCCTGCCGAGTACCCAATCCCTGGCGTGTGTGCTTCTTCACGTGGTCAGGGGACAGGGTCCACCGCGCCGTCCGCGAGGAGCTGGACCTGCTCCACCTGCTGGGCCCCGTCAAAGGCTCCAGGGCCTACGACTGCGGGAAGAAGCTGTCCTTGGCGCTGCAGAAGCAGTGGGGCGAGCGACACTGCTGGCGCCCGCTCCTCGGCCACGTGGTCACGCGCCGCGGCCGCGATGGGGACAGCAGCCGCAGACGTGGGGCTGCCGCCGCCTCGCCGTCCTCTCTTGCCACACGCCATCCGTCGGGTGGGGTGGGGATTCTGTGCTACGTGGGCACCGTTGCCAGCTACACCGCGGGACGCCGCAGCCCGTCTGGTGGCGGCGTGACCAGAGCAGCACGAACCGAGCAGTGGGGAGGGAAGGGCTACGCTGGACACCGCTTCTTCGCTGGTGTCTTGTGGCTTCACCCACCACTCGCCTTCTCGTCCTCTGGGGGAGAGGGCCCTGGTGCGCCACTTCGCAGCGGCCAGGACGCGCAGGTGGAAGCCGCCGCGACGTGGTTGAATGCGGAAACGATCGAGAAACTCTTGCCTGCGGCCACCGGCGAGCGGGCCGCCGCCCTCCTCGCCACCCACAGCGCCACCTACGAGGAGGTGGAACACATCCTGTTCCTCTCCTCTACAACGCCGCAGCAGGCCGTGGAGGAGTCCCAGGCGCAGCTGGGCGATGAGCTGTTCGAGTGCAAGGCACCACGGCCCATGTCCGTGATGCGCGCGCTGCTGTCCGCGCTTGGCGGCCACCTCTGGCGGCTCGGCTACTGGCGCGCACTAATGGACGCCACAACGTTCGCCGCCCCGCTGGTGCTCAAATCGTACATCGCCTACCTCCACCACGGCCGCAGGGACGGGAGTCGCCATGGCGGCGACGGCGGTGGCCACAAGGATAGCGGAAGCAGCGGAGGAGAGGGAAACATAGCGCTCGGCGGCAACGACGAGGAATGGTGGAGCGGCGTATCCATTGTCCTCCTCTTCTTCTTCGTTTCCTTTGTGCACAGCGTCTCGCTGCAAAAGTACACGCAGCTGTGCTACCGGTGTTTCTACACCTTTCGCTCCGCTCTCGGCGCTGTCATTTTGGAGAAGGCGTTGACCATCGAGGCGAAGTCGCTCTCCCTGCCCGGCCTCCACGCCGGTCGCATCGTGAACATGCTCACCAACGACGTGGAGCAGCTCGAGCAGCTGTGCATTCTGCTGTGGCCCACCATGGTGGCACCACTTGAGATTGGCTTCTCCACGTACTTTCTCTACCACCTCATCGGCCCGGCAGTGTTCGCCGGCCTTGGAGTGGTCATCTCCTTCACGCCGATCCAAATGTACCTGACATACAAGGTGTACCGGTGCTATGTGGACCTCGCGCAGGCCACCGACGCACGGCTCAAGGCGACGAACGAGTTCCTCAGCGGCGTGCGGGCGGCAAAGTTCATGTCGTGGGAGCCGATCTTCCTCGCGAAAATCCAGGCGAAGCGCGACGCCGAGATGGCCCTCCTCAAGCGCTCGCAGAACCTCTTCACCATTCTCTCGTGTGTGACGGACGTCGTTCCCAACGTTATGATTGCCGTGCTGTTTGCCGTGTACTTCTTCACGGGCAACTCCCTGAGCCCACAGGTGATATACCCCACTCTGTCCTTCGCCACGCTCATGTGCCTGCCCCTCCGCCTGCTGCCGCTCTACGCGAACTGGATGTCGTCGTTTGTCGTTGCCATGCAGCGCATCACGGCATTCCTCGAGCGGCCCGACGCGGAGGACAACGAGGAGCACCGCGCGCAGCTCGCGCCGTCACCACCGTCGCCCTTCTCACCGCTCGGCACGCAGCAACACTTGCGGCCCCCTCCCATGCCTAGTCGCCAGGGTGCTCGCCGCGCGTACGCGGTGGAGTTCCACAACGCCACCATCACCGCCTTCGCCTCCGAGCCCCTCCTGTCCTTCTCTGCGGCTCTCGAACAAGGAAAGGGAGGCAATCGGGAGCAGACTGGTGCGATGGCTGGGACGCTGCTAGCCCTGGGTGTAGACACGCAACGACACGCAAAGCAGCTGCAGGAGGCGAACTGCTGCTATCTGAAGCCGGTCCACGTCCTCACCGACATCACGCTCAACATTCCAAAGGACAAGTTCACCGTCATCATTGGCCCCACCGGCAGCGGGAAGTCCTCCTTGCTGACCTCCCTCCTTGGTGCGCTCGAGGTCACACGCGGCACCATCCTGCTCCGCGAGAACGACCGCAGCAGCATCGCCTACGTGCCGGAGCGGCCCTGGGTGATGGACGCCTCGGTGGAGGACAACATCCTCTTCTTCGACTCGCTGGATCGGGAACGCCTGCACGCCACGCTGGCGGCGACTCAGCTTCTGACGGACCTGGCCGCGTTGCCCGACGGGATTGCGACGCGGGTGGGGGAGAGGGGCATCTCGCTGAGTGGCGGCCAGCAGGCGCGGCTGGCGCTGGCGCGCGCGGTGTACGCGCGGGGGAAGGACCTGTACCTGCTGGACGACCCCCTCTCCGCGCTTGATGCGCGCGTCGCCCAGCTCGTCGTCGATCAGTGCCTTCGCGACCTGCTCAAGGGCAAAACACGCGTTCTCGCCACCCACCAGACGCACGTCGCGCAGTACGCCGACCACGTCGTGGTTCTGGCGGAGGGCAGAGTCGAGTTTGAGGGCGACTACCAGAGCTACAAGACGTATGCTAGAGACAGCGGGTACAAGGGGCGGCGGAGCGGCTTCGTGGAGTTCTCCGGCGCCATGCTGCCCGTGACGCGGCCCAACAGCGTGGCTGGTCTGGACGCCCTCATTGACATGGGCGTCGGCTCCCCCGTAGGCATGAGCGCTTTCCTCCGTCCGCAGCGCGACGACAGCGGCGCGGGTGTCGTGGAGGACGGGGAGAACAGTGCCACTCCGCTCTCCATCTCTGCGACGCCGATCCAGTCGATGCGCGGTGGCCCTGAGAACACCCACGACAACGGCGGCGTCGACGGCGACGGCGGCGGCTCTGCCAACGCAAACGAACACGGCGACGACACGGTGCCCCTTCTCTCCATGGCCAACGAGGAGGAGCGAGCCAGAGGCGCCGTCCCGCGTGCGCTGTACAAGCGCTACATCAAGGCCTGCGGCGGTCAAAGCGCTCTCCTCCTGTTCATTACGGGCTTCGTGCTGAGTGAAGGGATGATGGTGTCGTCGAACCTGTGGCTCTCGTACTGGTCTGGCCACCCGGCCGCACCAGCAGCAGTGCCGGGAGAGGCGAACTCTTCCTCCTCCTCGTCGTCCTCTGCCGCGTCCTCCGCCTGCAACACCACTATGGATGATGGCCACGCCTTTCCACACGGCAGCAAGTCACTGTCGGAACGGGCTAGTGTGTACATCTACCTCGCCTGCGTGCTCGTCGGTGGCATGGGCATGCCGCTGCGTTTTCTTGTCTCGTTCCGTATGCTTCGCCGCGGCTGCCGTGTGCTTCACGCGAACCTCCTCCTCTCCCTCTCGCGCGCCACGCTCGGCTTCTTCGACACCGTCCCGCACGGCCGCCTGCTCAACCGCTTCGCCCGCGACGTCCACATCATCGACGGGCAGCTGATCTCCGTCATCGTCACCTTTGCCATGTGTGTCGTCTACTTCACCTCGAGCCTGCTCATCATGGTTGGCTCGCAGCTCATGACGATTGCGATTGTCATACCGTTTGGCCTCCTCTTCTACAGGATCAACATCTTCAACTGCGCCATGGTGCGCTCCCTGCAGCGGCTCGACAACGTGGCGACGACACCGGTGGTGTCCGTGCTTGGCGACCTCCTCTCCGGACGCTGGACCATCACGGCATTTCACAAGTCGTCCGACATGCTGCTGGAGGCGCTGCGCCGCATCGACACCAAGTTCAGCTCCTCGTACACCATCGTCGTCGGCCAGGTTTGGGTTGGCGTCCGCGTGCAGATGCTCAGCGCGCTCCTGCTGTCCTCCGTCGCCTTCCTCGGCGTGCTGTCTCGGCACGTCTCCTGGGTACACATCAACCTGGGCTTGATCAGCTTGACCATCACCAACGCGAGCAGCTTCACCGCGGTGCTGTCGCGGCTCATGGACGCTACAGCGGCTCTGGAGGCTTCGATGAACTCGGTGGAGCGCGTTGTCCAGTACACCGACAATGCGCCGCAGGAGGGCGGTGGCTTCTTCCGTGAAGGCAGCGGGGACGACGATGAAACCGAGCGAGTCTCACCGCACAGGCACTTCACCTCGACGAGCACCCACGACGACGACGACATCGCGGGTCGCTACGCCAGGGCCCGACACGAGAGGAGCACGAGGGGTGAGGAAGCTGGTGGTGGTGGTGGTGGTGGTGCAGGCGCCACTTCCTCCCCCGCGAATGCGCTGGCAGCGATTCACGCCCGCCACGGCAAGGGCAACAGCACAGTCAGAAGGAACAGAGCTCAGGAGCGGGAGGAGGGAGAAGCACGCGCTGCGTCTATCGAGGAGGACGACCTCGACGACACGCGGTCGCCACTGCTGCTCTCCCACGTCACGTACGACGCGACGAAGCAGCAGCAGCAGCAGCCGGTGCGGGGCTGCCTGGAGCTACAGCACGTGTACCTCCGGTACCGTCCCGGCCTCCCTCTTGTCCTGCAGGACCTCTCCTTCACGGTCAGGCCGGGGGAGCGGGTTGGGGTGGTGGGGCGTACCGGCAGCGGCAAGTCCTCGCTGATGCTTGTCCTCATGCAACTTATTGACATTACAGCAGGCAGCGTTCGGGTCAACGGCAGGGACGTCAGCTCGTTCGACACAGTCGAGGCCCTGCGACGTCTTTTTGCTATTATCCCGCAGGACCCGGTCCTGTTCGATGGCAGCGTCCGCACAAACCTCGATCCCCTGCAGGAGAGCACTGACGCCGAGGTGTGGTCGGCGCTGCGACATGTAGGGATGGCGGACTACTGCACCGGAGCAGGGCAGGCAGCGAAGGCCGACGGCGACACGGCCGGTAGGGAGAGCACGTCCCGCGAACATGGGCAGCAGCGGAAGACGGCCGCTGGGCTCGACACTCCCATCACGGAGGGGGGGAAGAACCTGAGTGTGGGCCAGCGCCAGCTGCTCTGCCTGGCGCGCGCGCTGCTGCGCAGAGGCAGCTGCTTTCTTCTCATGGACGAGGCAACCGCCAGCGTGGACGGCGCGATGGACCAGCAGATCCAGCAGGTGGTGTCGCGCGAGTTCCCACAGCATACCATCCTCTCCATCGCCCATCGCCTGCACACGGTGGCGCGGTATGATCGGATCTTGATGCTCGATGGCGGCAGGGTCGCGTGCTTCGGCACGCCGCAGGAGCTCATGGAAGGTGTTGAGGGCGACGGCACCGTCGCACCGTCGCCCTTCGCCCAGCTGGTCCTCTCCATGGGGCCAGAGGCAGTTCGCTCGTTCCTCGCCCGCATGAGGAAGGACTCCGACCCTCGGGACTAGCGGGGCCTCGCCTTGGCGTGCGAATGTGCAAAGCGCGTGTGTGACCACCTCCTCTCTATCATGTGCACGTTTTGCTTCTCTGCCTTCCCTTCGTCTAGAAACGGGCACCAACGGAAAGTGAAGAGGGACGAGAGACGACCTCCGCAGCTCCCCTCCTCCAAAATGACTACTACTGCAACACCACACCTCACCCTCTTCTCTCCTTTGAGGAAGCAGCGCATATCTGCTCGTTTGGGGTAGTCAGGGATATATCCACATCCACACACGTTCATACACTCACCCACCTGACAAGTGTGAGCGCGAGAGAGACTCCTCTTCCCCCCTCTGTGTTCGCCAGAAACAACTCCTAGAGAGAGAAATGAGTCAATCCGGTCGCTCCCTCGCTGGAAAGGGCGTGTGCGACGGCCGCTACCGCCTGTCTCAACGCCTCGGCGCGGGGAGCTTCGGCGAGATCTACAAGGCCATTGACACACAGACCCACCGCACCGTTGCGGTGAAGCTGGAGAAGGTGAAGTGCACGCACCCCCAGCTGCTCACGGAGTCCCGCCTCTACTCGTTTCTGCTGCAAGGCGCGAGCGGGGTGAATGGGTGCAAGAGCATCAAGAGCTTCATCCCGAACATCTACCAGTACACCACCGAGGACGACTACAACATCCTCGTCATGGACATGCTTAGCTCCTCCCTGGAGGCTCTCTTTGACTACTGCAACAACCAGTTCTCGCTAAAGTCGACGCTGATGTTGGCAGAGCAGATGATCAGCGCCATCGAGTACATACACAGTCGCTACATTCTTCATCGCGACATCAAACCCGACAACTTCATGATGGGCTCTGGCAAGAAGGCTCACCGGGTGTACGTGATCGACTTCGGCTTGGCGAAGCGCTACCGCGTGCCAAAGTCGAACGCGCACATCCCGTACAAGGACGGCAAGTCGCTGACGGGCACGGCACGCTACTGCTCCATCAACACCCACCTCGGCATCGAGCAGAGCCGCCGCGACGACTTGGAAGGGGTGGGATACATTCTCGTGTACTTCCTGCAAGGCTCGCTGCCCTGGCAGGGCCTCAAGGCGACGAACAAGAACGCCAAGTACGCCCTTATCGCGCAAAAGAAGATGGCGACACCGGTGGAGGAGCTCTGCCAGAACCTGCCCATTGAGTTTGCCTCGTACATCAACTACACCCGTGCCCTGGAGTTCGAGGAGAAGCCGGACTACGGCTACCTCAAAGCTCTCTTTCACAACCTGTTCTACCGGCTCGGATACCAGCACGACTACGTGTACGACTGGACGCTGCGGAAGATCCAGGAGAGAGCCATTGAGCAGGAGCGGGCGTTGCGGGAGCGTGCGCTGGTGGCGAACAGTGGCACCAACGCAAAGACCGGCGCAGGGGTGTCCCTCACTTGTGCAGCCGCCTCCCCCTTGTAGCCGTCCGGCACACGACAGCCACAGGGGCGACCGGCCGCACCCAAAAGTGCCCGACGATGTCCTGGATTGCTGCTGGGTGGTAGTCGTGCTATTGTTCTCGTAGATGCCTCTGTCGTCGTCGTTTTGTGTGTGTGTGTATTCCTGCACATCCTATTGCCACTCTCATTCCCTGTGTCCAGAAGAGAAGCTCCCACAAAACCAAAGAGGGTAAAGGGAGAGAGAGTGCTCCTACCGCTCCGCTCCTCCTTGGGAGTCTCCATGACATCACTCTGTCTGTAACGGTCGATAGGAGAACACACACACATGCCTTCAACCTTACCTACTCTCTCCCTCCTCGTGACAGACTTTCCAAGCACCTCCATCTTCACCCAATCCACTCACTCACGCATACCGTCTTCACAAAAGTAAACCAAAACAAAACTAAAGAAACATTCAACATGTCCGTCTCCGCCATCACCCGTGCGCAGCTCTTCCTCACTGGCTTCTTTGGCCTCACCGGCGTCGCCTTCGGCGCCTACGGCTCCCACGGCCTCACCGGCAAGGTGCCTGCTGAACGCCAGCACTCCTTCATCACCGCCTCGCACTACCAGATCATGCACAGCGCCATCATGGGTGCCGTGGTCGCACTCAGGGTGGGGCTGGTGGCGACGCGCACGAAGAGTGCCACCTCGGCTGCCATCCGCTGCCTGGACTTGTCCTACGCCCTACTCGCTCTGGGCGTCGTCGGCTTCTCGGGCACCATCTACTGCAAGGTGCTTGGTGGTCCGTCCTGGGTGGGCCCGATCACACCCATGGGCGGCCAGGCCTTCATCGCGGGCTGGGCCGCCCTGGCCATCACCGCGTTTCTCCTCTAAAATGCCGCTATACAGCAGTGGCGGAGGAGGAATGAGTCGCAGATATGGCAACACACACGAAAGGAAGGAGGACGCTCTCTCCTCCCCATCCCTCCTCCCCATCGCTTCCTCTATTCTTGATTCACCGAGACTATCTGCCTTCTCCTGTTCTCTTCCCCCTCTCTTGTCGAAAGAAGGACACCTCAGATTACAACGCTCCATGCATCGATGCATTCTCTTGTCCTCTGCATTTCTCCAACAACAACCTGTGGCAGGCTCCAAAGGATGAGACGGCGGATACGTATGGGGCGAGAGGCAAACCGCACGCTGGGTGGTGGGGACAAGTAATGAAACTGTGTTTCCCTCGCCGCGGCACACGCGCAATACACAATGCAGACATGCACTGCTGTAGTATTACTCTTCTCAGATAGCTAAAGCCTACGTCCCTCCCTCTCTCCACCCCTCTCACCAAAGTCTCCGCCTCGCCTGTTTCCTTTTCCTTCTCTCTCCCCTCCTCATACAAAGAAGGGAAACATGTCCAAGGCCACCTCCCCACCCCCAGCCACCGCAGATCCCATGTTGCAGGGCACGTACCA
>JASAOB010002648.1:0-34402 GCA_030849825.1 Herpetomonas tarakana | reverse complement strand
TTGAACCACGGGTCGAACTCGTGGATGAGGGAGCCGTATATGTGGAGCGAATACAGGCGAATCTGGTAGGCCATTGCGGCAAAGAGGATGACTGCCAGGGCACAGGTGAACACGTAGCATATCCGCATCTCCGTGTAACTGAACCACGCGTTGGACGAGTCGATGCCGAACAGGGTGGGGCCACGAGCAGGAGCCGCATCCTTGTCGTTTGATTTGGTGTTGGGGGAGGATAGGGAGGTGGCTTCGACGCTGCCTTCCGTCTTCGCTGGCACTTGGGGGGCCGTCGCCTCCTTCACGCGTTTGGAGCTTTCCATACGGTGTGAATGTACTCCGATTCTCAAAGGAAAGCCAGGGAGAGGATGGAGGGAGGGCGGACAGGGACTGGTAGCTAGGAGCGAGGAAGTGAGCCCAAGTAGGCGATGCGAAGGGTGTGGTGTGTGAGGGTGTGCGGGCGGGCGTGTGGATGAATGGAGTGAGCAGGAGAGGAACACCCACCAACGTGATAAGGCAGCTTTCTTCTCTCTCTATTTCCTCACCTAGACGATAGGGGACAAACTGAGAGCGGAACTACGGGAAGGGGAGAAGAGGACACAGTGTAGTAGCCATCGTGGAGGGGAGAGAGTTCGGAGGGGACGCGCCTTCCCGCTGGATTCATGGAAGCGGTGTGGGAAGGAGGGAATCGATGGTTCTTGTTCGCGCTTCGCACACCGTCACGCGCGCCTTGTCGTGTTGGGTCCGTTGCGGAGAGACATATGCACGAGAGGAGGCGGGGGGGGGGGGGTCGTGACCACCGCATACTCTCCTGCTTTATGTTTCTCTTTGGCGTATTGGTGAGAAAGAAGAGAGGGAGGGATTGAGACGGCATGACGTCGTGAAAGTGGACTAGCGCTATCCCTCAAGAGCAAAGGATAGGCGATAGCAGTCCTAATAGAGAGGTCCCACTCTCTGTGTGCGGGTATGCATCGGCGGGGAGGGAACAGAGGAGGGAGGGGGAGGGGGAAGAAGGCTTATTTCGTTCCTGTTAATCATCCTTGTCATCATCATGGTTAGTTACGTCAAGAGAGTGGAATGTACGGCGTAGGAGTGGGGGAGGTGGAGCAAGTGAGGGGGGGGGGGGGGGAGGGATAGATGGCGTGGAAAGAGGGGCGAGGGGAGAGAGGAGGAGGAGGGAATGGAGTTTTTCTTATCTCACTTCTTTTCTGTCAATGTCCCTTCTGATGGCGTGGCCTTTTTGTTTGCCCTTTTCCTCTTTCCGAGGAAGGAGAGAAGGAAGAGAGGGGGAGGGGGAGCGGGGGCGGGAGGGGAAGGGCTGAGGAGCTTTGTACTGTCAGGCAGCAGGGACCCGAGAGGGCTTTCCCACTGCTGCCGTCATATAGAGTAGCAAGGAGGAGAGGAGGAGGGGAGGGGAGATGCGTGCGTGCACACCCACCCTCCTCTCCCTCTCGCTCTAGCAAAAAGCCGTCCAACAGCGGAGGAATAGGCATCATCATATAGCAACAATGAATGGAGTAGAGTAATGGTGCTATGGATGCGTGTCCGTGACCTTTCCCGAAGCCCCAAAAAGGCGCGACAGAGCAGAAGAGAAAAAGAAGGAAGAGAAGGAAGAGAAGGGAGGGATCCTCCACTTTTCCCCTCCCGCAGGATGAGGCTGGGGACTGGATTGGGTTGGGTTGGGTTGGGGGGGGGGGGGGAGTCTTTGTGTCCCTCGACAGAGGGACCAGTACTTTGAAGACATGTAGACAATGTGGGGGGAGGAGGGGGTGGGAGGGTGGGGACTTTCATGCGTTTTGGGGCGGATGTGGCTGAGTTTATGGGGTGGAGAGGGAGGGAGGAAGGAAGAGAAGGGCGGTGTGCTTACCTCGTCTCGAATCAGAGGATGAAGAGAGAGCCGGCGTACGATGGTGGGTAAGGCAGTCCACCGCTTACGCCTCAAACTCGTCAAGCAGCGTCTTCTGCAGAATCGTCCTCTCCAGCACGGACGGCTCTGGCACATGGCCCCGCTCCAGCTTGGACCACACCAACTTGCCGTCAATGAAGACTTCGAATGCGCCGGAGCGGGCGATGTTGCCGCCGATCATGTTCAGCAGGAAGCCGCCGCCAATGACGAACGACTTCTTCGATTCCACAAAGTTGAGCACCTCGGGCGGGAGGTTCAGGGGAATGCGCTGGCCCAGCAGCCCCACCGCAAGGGAGGCGATGAAGCCAATAGAGCAGACACGAGAGATGAGTTCCCGTACGGGGGAAAGGGGGTATGTCTCCCCGACAAACTCGAGATCATCTGCGTTCGGCAGGTTCTTCAGCATGTAGACCTTGATGTCTTCAAAGTACTTTGCGTAGCCTCATCCAGTGCAGTACTGCACCATCACCGTGTGCTTTGTCACGCGGGGACGGCGCCCAGCCCCGGCGTTGCCGCCGCGCGCAAGGCTGTTGTGTTCCGCCTGCCCTCCGTCGCCGTCACCACCACCACCACCGTGCTGGGCGGCGGCGGCGAGTTTGTTGCGACGCTTGCGTGGCCGCGTGGGGGCTGCCGACACGACCTCCACCTTCTCCACATCCTCCTCGTTCTGATTACCGTCCACGTTATGATGATGATTATGATGATTACGGTTACTATCCTTCTTCGCCTCGTCCCCGTTTACTGCGTCGTCGTCGTCGTCGGGGTTCTCGCCGCGTTCGATGCGGCGTTTGCGCGCCATGGCAGCGCGCACACGGGCCTGGAAGCTCGCCTCCTGCTCCTCCAGCTTCTCCATCTTGATGAGAGTCTGGATCATCTCGGCCTTTGTCTGTGGCCCGTTGACGCCAGGTGCGATAGCACCCCTGCTCTTGTCGAGAATCATTTTCTTCAGGTCGGGCACGGAGAGCATGTTGAGGTAGGCGTAAGGGTCGGCGACGCCACCATCTGCGGCGCCGTCGTCAGCGTCAAGATCGGCGGCCTGCACACGGGCGAAGCACAAGGCGAGGGAGCAGAGGAGAAGAGAGGCGAGCACCAGGGCCCTCATCAAGCGAGAGGAAAGGTTCACGGGCATTGTAGGCGGCCGCGTTTCTCTCTCTCTTCCCTTCGTTTCCCCCAACGGATACTAAATAGAAGAAGAAAAGTAGAGAAGAGGAGGGGGGGGGGAGGATGTACCCTTCTCCCCTCCAACTACTGCTACGAGAGGAAGAGGAGAAGCCGCTTGCGACGCTCTCCTCTTCAGAAATCGCTACACAACTATACTTGCACACGAGGAAATGGGCAGAGGTGGGGACAAATTGACCTCCTTCGCATCATCTTCGCTTACTGTCGTCAACAGCATCATCAGCAGCATCGGAGAAAGAGGAGATGGATGAGCGTGAGTGAGAGTGAGAGGGAGAGAGAGAGAGCGGCGTCTACACACATCGGTGTGCAGGCACAAGTGACACCTCATGCATCGCTCCCTTCACTCTTGCCTGTGTATGTTGCGTGGGATTCTTGAGGGACAGTTGTGATTACTCCGAGGAGGCGGCGGTTTCCTGTGCCTCACGAGGCTGCTGCTGCTGTTGCTTTCCTCGCTTGCTCTTCCTCGCTACCAGCGGCTGTTTCGTCTGCGGGGCGAGCACGGTTGTGTCCAGGATGATCTCGCTCAGCTCGCTACCCGTCGGGATCCTCCCCGTTTTCAGCTTTGAGTACACCAAACGGCCATCCACGTAGACCTCAAACGCACCGGTCTGCAGGAGGGAGCTGCTCAGCATGTTCAGCACCATGCCCGTGGAGAAGACAATCCCCTTTCTTTGATCCATAAAACGCATTACCGCGGGAGGTAGGATCTTCCCGCCCACAATGGCAGCCGCGATGAGCCCAAAGAAGCTCGTCTTGAAGGTCAGCGACAGCGCTTTGCGGTACTGCGGTGGGTCGTGCGGCACGACGGAGACTTGGATGTCCACGCCATCCTCCTTGCCAAGGTACACCTCCGTCGCGAGAAGCTTCTCGGCGTGGTGGTGGTGTTGGCTAGGTTTGCAGGCTTCAATGACGACCTTGTAGGGCTGCTCCACCGCGTGCGGTGGCGCGGACTTGACGAAGTCCCTCACCCGTGCCCGGAGCTGTGCGATTTTGTCGTGCTCTCTCTCGACTCGCATGACGGCGTTGAGGAGGGCCTTGTGGTCGGTGAAGCGATCGACATCCACTTGGGTAGGGTAGGTATCAAACGCGTACTTCTTCAGCCCCGCCATGTCGTATTTCTCGAGATACGCGTATGGATTGCTCACCTCATCTCCGTCCTCAGCACCGAAGGGAGATGCAATGCCGCCGTCCTCTGTGTTCTCGCGCGCGTGTGCGCTGCTGTCGACATTGTCTTGAGCATCCTCTGCCTCCTGGGACGCCGATACGACCGCCGAGAGAGAGCCGAGCACGAGAAGGGAGAGCAGACACAGCGAGAGCACCCGGGTTGACAGACCCCGCTGCATCGCACTTTTGCCTTTGCGAAGGATGGTGAGGGGGGGGGGGAGAGAGAGAGCGGTGTGTGAATGGTATGCTATGTGTGTGTTTGTGGAGGGAGGGAGGTGGCGGTGAGGAGGGGATGCGCATGCAGGGGGGGGGGGGCAACAATCAGCGCTAATGAGTGAAATGACTAGTATCAACAATGCCGTTCATCATCTCCGTTCTACACCACTGTGTCCGAGTTGCCGCCTGTCCAGCCTCGTGCTGTGTTGTGGTAGGTACGCAGAGGGAGGGAGGGAGGGACTGGGCACCCCACACTCTAGTTTCCTCCTCCGGTGTGTGTTTCTTTGGTGTCTGAAGCTGCTAAGCGCCATCCCTCGCAACGACCAGGAAAGGGAGGAGGGAGGGAGGAGGGAGGACGGACATACTCTGTTGATCTATATATGTATAACGCGAGACATCTTGGGGGAGCATTGGTTAACGTTAATAGCCCCCCACACAAACAGAGATGAAGGCGAGGCGTGTGCTTGGGGGCTGTCCGTGATATCTCGTCATGAAACAACTCTGTTGTAGGCTGCTGCTTCTCGCCTCTGCTCTCTCCTTCAGCCACTCACATTGAGGGAAGTATACGGTGTGAGGAGGCGAACGGAGAGTAGAGGACGGGAAGACCAGCGAAAGCAAAAGGAAGAGGAGGGGGAGGGGGGAGGGGTGGGCCTACCCATGTCGGGGGATCTATACGAACACAACAGGGACAAGAGCAAGAAGAGGGCGGCGCGGCCACATCACAACGGCAACGGCGGAGTGAATGGAGAAAGGAGAGAGCGCAGCGGGCCACGTCAACAGAAGAAGAGGGGCCTATGCCACACACACACACACACCGACTTCCTCTCATCGCTGGTGAGACGCGGAGGTCCGCGCGGAGGCGGCCGCGTCTGCGGCCTTCTGCTTCGCTCGGGCGATCATGGCGGCGAACCCGCCCCCCCTAGCGCTCTGGCCCCCGCTCCCGCTGCTGGCATCACTGGCGCTGTGCCCCGTCACGGTGGTTGCCGCGGGGACCGTGGACGGCATGGATGGGGTGGCCTGCTGCTGGTGTAGACTGGTGCTGCGGGGTTGCGCGTGGCCGATGTAGACCCCAGGGACGGTCGTGACGGCCGTTCTGGGCGATGGCGACCCCCGTGCCGAGGAGACGGACGGCCCCGCTGACGCGCCTTCCGTGGGTGTCTCGGGGCGGCCTTGACGGCCGCGTCGGCGCCGCTGTGGCTGTTGGGTGCTGGGTGTGCGAGGCGAGGGGGCCGTGACAACCCGAGCACTCGCCCCATGGCGGCGTGCGCTGTGCAGGGGCCCAGCGTTGTCATTGTGGTCGCTTGCGGTGCTGTTGGCGCGTGGCGTCGGCTGCTGCCTCCTCGACAGCGAGCGCGTGGATAGGGGATCGGCACCGACGAGGGGACCCGTGGGTGCTGCGCGGCCGCTCTGGTTCCCGCTGAGGGTGCGGCGCCTGCTCACGGGAGAGACGGTCGCGAGCGGGCGCTGATCAATGAAGCGAAAGAAGTCTCGCGCTTGCTTCGCCCACGCCAGCATCCTCTGCGTCCTCGCAGACACTGGTTGAGAGGCGGAGTCCGATGGCGTTGTTGTCACTGGCGCCGCGGCTGACTGCGTCGACTTTGGAAAGATGGCGCTGTTGCCCTCCAGGTCGGAGGCGGTGACCCACTCATAGGTGCTCTTGGACGCGGCGCGGCTGGCGGTGCCCATCCCGCTCGGGCTGTTTCTGCTGCCGCTGGTCTTCCGCTTGCTCGGCTTGTCATGTCTGGCGCGTTGTGTGGGGCGGGCGAGATGCACGCCGTGGCCCTGCTCCACCCCTTCCAGCCTCGCCGCCTCCTGGGTGAGACTCATGGCAACGTCGAGCTCCCCGTACCCGCCCTCGCTGCGTTCGCGGTGTGGGCCGCCTCCCTCCACCGTGCTCACCATCGCGGCAAAGGAGTCAGCACCAATGAAGCTCTCCTGGCTGGAGGCGCTCTCGACGAAGAGGGGCTCGACCTCGTCGTCGTGAAGGCCTTCCGGGTCCAGTAAGTTGACGGAGCGGTGGCGAGCGGCCGGCCCGATTGACGCCGAGGCTTGTCGACGGCGGTTGACGGAGTGGGTGCCGCGGCGTGACACACCAGCGGTCTGCGCGGAGTGAGTGCGGACCGCCCCCTGCGAGGCGGAGGCCGAACCCGGCAGTAGCCGGTTGCGGTTAGGGAGAAGGTGCTCACGGCGGAAGCCGCGGGAGGACACCATGGTGCCAGGAATGTCGTCCTCCTTCTCCTCCATGTCCCGTTCTCCGTCTCCGTCGTCGCCATTCACGAGAAGTATACTGTTCTGCGCCAGCTGCTGCTGTGATGGGAAGAGGAGGGCTTGCGAGGAACCCTGAGGCAGACGCTGGGGGAGAGACGTGACTTGGCTTCGGCTGCCCCGAGGACGGCGTGGGGCGGAGAGGGGGCTCCAATCAAAGGCGAAGAGGTCCTCTTCTTCCTCGTTGCTTTCCTCCACATTGTGATGCTGATGATCATTGTGGTTGCTGATGTCACGAGCACTGCTGTCGCGCTCGCGACGGTGGGCCTCCAGGGCCGCCCACAGCGGCGTGCGCGGGCTTGGTGGGGCGAACCCCGGCCGCAGCTGCGCCTCGCGCGTGGCCGTGGGCGGGTCCTGCGACAGAATGGCCTGCACCGTCGCATCCGGCGTGAAGTCCCTCGTCGTCTGGCTTGGCTTCTTCACCGTCGCCGGCGCCTCCTCCGCTACCTCCTCCAGCTCCTCCGGGTCGTTGTCGTTAAGCTCCTTCTTCCGCCACAGGGTCTGCGAGGTCGGGGTGAGGTTGATGTTGAGCGAGGACAGACCGAGGGAGCCGCGGGTGGGGCGTGGGGTGTGGTGGGGGGACGCCAGTCGCGGCTTCTTCGCGATCGGCAGAGGTGACTCCTCGTTGGTGTTCTCCGCCTCCTCGCTCCATTTCTCCATGTGCATGCCAAGTGGGTTGCTATCGAGGACGCTGTGATAGGTGGCGCCGTCGTCGTGAGAGCGGCAGAAGGCTCGTGCGTGTGCTTCCTCCTCGCCAACCTCTTCATTGTGTTCCCCTTTATCTACCTCTCCTAGGAAAGGGTCGCTTGCCCGGGGCCGCTTCGCCGGCACCACTGCGCTCGCATCAACATCACTCATCTCATTTGATGTGCTGGCACGGCTGGCCGCGGCCCGCATCAGCGACGCGGAGAAGGATGGACGACCGCCACCGCCGCCGCCGCTCGCGCGGCCTAGCAGCAGCCCACCATAGTTCTTCACCGCCCCGCTGTGCTCCAGGAATGCCGAGGAGGAGGGGCCTGCGCTTCGACGCCCAATGTAAGCGGGGGACGCCACTGTGGTGTTTGCGATGCCCGTGTCGCCGCCGCCGCCACCGCCATCGCTGCTGCTGCTGTCGATGGCGCTGCCAAAGCTGAGACGCGTCCCTTTCATCGCCGCTGTTGAGGCACCGCCACCGCCATCGAACCGGGTGCCGGCGACAGCGGCGTTGGCGCTGGACTTGGCGGCTCGGCGGGTGGGCCGTGTTTGCCCACTGTTACTCGTCGTCGTTCCCATTTTCCTTCCCCTGTTTCTCTCCAAGGAGACCCGCTGACGACCACCGCGGCCTGCTTTCGCGTTTGCTGTCACTGGCTTGGGCATCTCTTTACCTTTCAACTCTTGTCTGTGGTGGTGGTGGTGGTGGTGGTGGTGGTGGTGGTGGTGGAGGGGGAAGGAAGGCCCGAAGAGGAGAAAGCACAGCAGTAGTAATAGTATGAATAGCAATAGTTGCTGGTCTATGGATCTAACACGCTCTAGCAGAATAGAGAAGGAGTAGGGAGTAGGGAGGGGGAGGTGTATGGATGTGGATATGATGGTGTGTGGGTGGTGTTGCCTCTTCGTGAATGAATGACTCTAGACGTGTGTCTTCAACAAAAGAGGGAAAGGTAAGGAGGAAGAAGAAACAATAACGAATAACAAACACTACGAGTAGTGCTTAGAGAAGAAAAGGCACTCTAGCAGCGAGTNCGACCACCACCACGGCCGCCGTTGAACCCGCCGCGACCGCCGCCGCGACCGTTGCCGTGGAGGGTGTGACTCCCTCCCCTACCCCCACCGACAGCCGTCCCGCCTCGGGGGAAAGCGCCGCCCCGGCCCCCCCTGCCGCGACCGCGAAAGGATGGCCCGGTATTCCTGTTCGCATGGTAACCCGCACTGTTGTCGTGGCCGCGGGGAAACGGCTGGCGACCGCCTTGCCCACCGTGGTCCTCTCGCTTGTGGCCTCCCTCCTCCTCGACACCCTCCTCGCGCAGACGCTTGCGCAGGCGCTGCGTGATCTCAGCACCGTCCTCAGCTGTCATCTCAACCGGGTCCAGCAGCGCTGTCTTCTTCACCTCGCCGTATCGGCGTGAGGTGCGGTCGCTCTCGATCTCGCGGAAGCCCTTCATGCGGCGCCGCTCGATGCGCTGCCGGTCGCGCAGGTTGGCCTCCTTGTCAAGGTACGCGGAGTAGCAGTTCATCGGCGCGATCATGTTGAGCTGCCGGTCGTCTCGGGTGAGGATTTCCTCGATGCTGAGGGTGAAGTCCTCGGGCTCGACCTCGCGGTAGCGAAAACGCGTCCTCCGCTTTCCGCCAGAGATCGTGCCCTCGTGGTGGAGCTCGTAGTACTCCTCCTCTTTCCGCTTGAGGTCGGCTTGCAGACGCTTCAGCACAGCGTCCTCGCTGTCGTCGTCGCCGTCGCCTTCGCCTTTGGGAGTGTTGACTCCCTCCGTCTTACCGCTGGCGCCGCTGGTGCTGGTGCTGGCGTTGAGCTGCTTGTGCTCCGCGAGCAGGCGATCGAGTTCCTGTCGATGCTGGAACGCGCTCTCCTCCAGGTGGTGCAGAGAGGCGGATGGGTACAGGAGGGCCAGGTCATCGTCGCCGCCAACGCTCTGCTTCGCCGTATCCGCCTCCCGGGCTGCCTTGCCGTCGCGCGCGAGGGACGAGTTGCCGCTATCCTCCTTCTTGGGATCAAAGGGATCAGCAAGGAAGAGGCCTTCCTCGTCAACCTTTCTTCTCTTGGAGGAGGAGGTGGTGGTCGCGGATGCCGCGCGCTGCAGCGCCTTCGCCTCCTCGAGCGAGTTCGCCTGGAAGAGTTCTGGCTCCTCGGCTAGGGCAGCAAACTTTGCTCGTGCCGCCGCCTTCCTCCTGCCGCGGCTGTCGGGTTTCGCAGCCTTGCCGCTGCCCTCCCCCTCCCCCACTTTCTCTTCCTCCTCAGCACCATCGTTGTCGTTGCTGCTGCTGTTGCCGTCGTCGTCGCCGTCGCCGTCGTCGTCTTCATCGTCGCTGCTGCTGTCGTTGCCGCCGCCACCGTCGAGCTCGGCCTCCATGTACGCAACCTCATCCTCGTTTACCTTGTCTGGTGCGTAGTAGTCCTCGTTGAACAGCTGCGCCATCTTTGCGTCGAACTCCTGCGGATCGAAAGGGGCCTCGAGGTCCTTGTCGGACCAGATGGCCTTGAGCTTCTTCAGCGCCTCGTCCTCGTCCTCGTCGCCTTCGGAGCAGGACGGCTTCCCACCCTCCCCGTCATCCCCGGTGATGCTCTTCTTCTGTTGATCCTTATTGCTGCTTGTCATGCCGGCCACGGCCGCGATGAGCGCGCGCTGCTCCTCGATTTCCTGGCGCTTGAGGTGCTTCAGTCGCTTCAGCTCCTCCACCTGCTGCAGGCGCGCGGCCTCGAGCCGCTCCTTGCGCCGCCGGCGCGCGTCCTTACGGGTGTCGCTCGTCTTGCGCAGGAGCCCCGCGGCGGCGGCGCCGATGGGACGTGGGAAGGTTTGAATGCGCGCCGCCTCGGCCTCCTCCTCGTGGCGGTACTTCTTCTCTTGGTACTCGCGCTCCCACACATCGGCGTCGTTGTAGAAGGCCTCGTCCTCTTCGGCCTGCGCGAGCTCCGCGAGGGTCCTGGCGTAGGTGTTGGTGCCGCCGTCCTCCTCGTCGTCATCGTCGTCGTCGCTGCCGCCGCCGCGCCACAGGTCCTTCAGAAAGAACTGTCGAATGAACACCTCATCCTCGTCGGCCTTGCTGCCCTTTTGGAAAGCCTCTTCCAAGAGCTTCCGCCGCTGCTCCTCGAGCTGTCTCGCCTCGCGGGCCTCCGCGCTCTCCCCCTCCTCCTCGGCGTTAGTCTTCCCGCGCGGCTCCTCCTTCTTGGTCACGGAGAAGGCATCGGTGCTGTCGGCAACGCTGTCCAGGAAGGCCCGGCGGAGCGCGCGTTCCTCGGCAGACTGCGGTTTCAGCTTCCGCAGGCCGCTCCCGTTGTCCTGCCCGTCCTCGTCGTCCTCCGCGTCCGTGGTGCCCGCCGCGGCGGTGCTGCGGACCGCGCGCTGGTACTCTTCCTTCAGCGTGAACTTCTTCTTTTTCTTCGCCATCTCTTTGCTCTCCAGAGCCCGCTCGTAGGCATCGTTGTTGCGCTTGATCTGCTCCTCGACAGGGGGGAAGTAGCGCTGCTTGAGGTACGCCTCGTCGTCCTCGTCATCCTTGTCGTCCTGTGCCTTGTCCTTCTGCTCTCCCTTTCCGCCGGCCTTCGCGGCGGCCTTGCGCACGGCAAGCAGCGCGCGCGCGAAGGCGAGCTCGTTCTCCTTCGTGAGCAGCACCGCGTCGTCGTCCTCAGGCTCGCCGTTGCTGCTGCTGCTGCTGTTGCTGCCGTCGTCACTGTCGTCGTCGTCGTCGCTCTCACTGTTCTCCCCCTCGTCACCCTTGCTGCGCGCCGACGTTGCCGCCCTGGTCTTCCGTTTCAGCGACTTCTTAACGCTTTCGAGCTCCTTGCCGTACTTCTCGGTGAGCCGCTGCAGCTCCTGCTTGCGCTTCACCTCCTCAAACTTGGCAGCGTACGACTTGTTGATGTGCAGCCCGCTTTCTCCGTCCACGTCATCGTCGTCGTCACCGCCGCCTTTGCCGGATGCCGCGACAGGCACGTCCCGCTCCTTCCCTTTCCTTCGCTCCGGGGCCTCGTCAGCGGGGGTCGACGTACCCTTGAGCATCTTCTCCTGCTTCGCCGCCGTCTTCGCGTCCTCCTCACTATCCGAGGCATCGTCGTCGCTGTCAGCGAACAGATCCACTTTCCTTCCTGTTGAATAGGACGACGAGGAGGAAGCGGCGGCCGCGGTCCCCGCCTTCGTCGGCGGTCGCCGCTCCAGCGGGTTCGACCGCGGCATCGCCGCGCGGCCCTGCTCTGCGTGGGGGTTCTTCTCGCGAAGTTTCTTGGCCGCCAAGGCCATCTCGCGCGCCATGTCGTGCGCGCCGTCCCCGTCCGAGTCCGACGAGGAGGAGGAGTCGCTGAACTGCACCACAGCCTTCTTCTTCTTGCCGGAAGAGGAGGACATTGGTTCTCGTCTTGACGGTTCCTTTTTGTGTAGTAATGTCGAGTGACAAAGCTCAAAGGTTAGGCAGAGCCACGCAAAGCGCAATGGCAGTTAATGGGCTAATCGACACGTGAAAGTGAGTGAGCTGTTACCCTCGTTTTGTTTTTGAAAGCAGCTAACGAAGTTGACACGTGTGCGAGGGAGAGCGAGAGAAACAGGAGGAAAGCCGCCAAAGTTGGAGGGGGACGACATGGAGCATATCCTCCATTGGCGCAGAAGCGTTTCTTGCGGCGATAGCGTGAGGGCACACCATCGCCGCAAAGCGCACCACCACCACCACCAGTCAAAGAGGTGTCACTACACAAGCCCACTTTCTTCCTTCCTTCCTCTCTCTCTTGGGCGTTTGCCTCACCCGGTGCCGAACGGGCACACACACGGGCGTGTGAGTTGGTGCGGGTGCGTGTGGATGCATGGAGGAGGAGGAGGAAACAACAGGGCAAAAAAGAGTCAGCTCTCTCTCTCTATGTACGTTGGCATACACACAGGCAAACGTATGTGTGTGTGTGTGTGTGGGGGGGGGGGGGGATGGAGGAGCGAAAGGGGCCCCCAAAAGGAGAAGCAACGGGAGGGGGAGCGACAAAAAGGTGAGCCATCCCTCCACGCTGCTTCCTTTCGGTCCCTTCATCCCTCCATTCTTCCTGTCTATCTCTCTCTAACAAAGAAAGCACGACAACAACAGTTACAGTAACGACACCAACAGCGACAGACACATGCACACTCCTTTCACTCCATTCACTTTCGTGTGAGTCGCGTCCAGACGGCCATGTAGAAGCCCAGGAGTTTGTCAATCGCCGTGAACTGAACGCCATAGAACAGTGGAGAGAAGGACACGAGCCAGCGACCCATCAGCTCCACACTCTCTCTCGCTGTGGGTCTACCCCCGGTCAGCATCTTGTCTGTCACGTCACGCGTCAGCCGCTCTAGCGCGACTGCCTGCCCAGAGATCTCCAGAACGGTCGCCGACAGCGTAACCACCTCGTGCCCGGCGTCGGCGCCAACCCGACGCAGTATGCGCACCACGACGGGCACGGGCTGTCCCCCTTCGTCACTGCCAGCGCGCGTCGCATCGTGCGCTAAGGGAGAGGAGGCGAGGCCCTCTCGCACCAGCTGCTTCACGTTGGCCCAGCTGGCCATGTACACGGCCGTCTCCGGATTCTCGCGTGCCATGTCGTGGTACTGGGTGAGCATGCCGGTCATGTGCATGACGGCTCGCCCGCGCAGAAGCTCGACGACAACCCCCATGGGATGCTCGACAAGGCACTGGGCGAGGAGACCACCAGCGATGCGGTAGCCAATGGCGCGGAGGATGGCATGTCGGGCCGCCGCTTCGCGCCGCTCCTGCCGCAGCTGCTTCGCTTTGCGCCGCTCCAGTCGCTCCTTCTGCGCCTTGCGGCGCTGGCGGCGGGCCGCTCGCTGTTCCTCCTCCTCCGCCGTCGCTGCCGCATCCTTTCCCCCGCTGGCTGCGTTCGCTGACTTGTCGGTTCCCCTTTTAGCCTCCGCACTCTCCGCTGCTGTGAGTGGTGGCGTTGTGGGCTTGTCAGTCTCCTTCCTCGACTTCCCCTTCTTCTTGGCTGCACTGGTGCCGCGCGGGGTCGTTGCCGGCGACACAGAGGCCTGACTCTCCCCTTCGCTCACCGCGCCATCTTCCTGGTCAACATTGCCGTCCCCGTCGGTGTTCCCTTCTTCTTCGTCGTCGTCGTCGTCGTCGTCGGACCACTTCATCACGTAGCGCCGCATCAGCACGTACTCGGTGGCCTCGCATATGGTGATCACAGCGCGGTTCACCAGCTGGCTGCACGTCGGCATCACCACCCGCTCCACGAGAAAGGCCGCACCGCCCAGCGCGAGGCCGCGCAGGATGCCTGGTATCGTGTACTTCACCCCGCCCGACTTGTCGGCAAAGTCAGCCGCGGGGAGGCAGAGGAGAGGCGAGAGCACGCTCAAGAAGACTGGGTCGAAGACGACATGCGAGGCCAGCCGAAGGACCCAGCCCGCGACCTGGCGGGAGAACCGCTTGCTGCGGAGGTTGCGCACGACAAGGCTGCTATCGAGGAAGAGGCTGTCCTCCAAGTAGCGGTGCCACATGCGCAGCACCACGCGAAGAAGAATGAAGTTCGCCCCCAGACGGGTGCCCATCCAGTCCGCGTCGTCGCGATGGGCGGCGCCTGCTTGTGGCGGCTTCGCCGCCGTCGTGGCTGGTTGCCGGCCCTGGTGTCCGGTGGCGGCGGTGCCGGTAAAGCGTGCGAGCGTGCGTTGCACAGCCGGCTCGACATCCGTGCACGTCTGCAGCATCGGCAGGGCCACCAGCTGTCTCTTCAGCTCGCACACAAAGTGAAGGGCGGCCACCGGCGTTGCACGGAGAATGTGGGCCAGCAGGCGCGCCGGCTGCGTGGCGTCAATCGCGTGCAACCACTCCCGCCACGTGGTGTACGGTTTCACCTTGTCTCGCCGGCGCCGAGGTCCTTCCGCTACCTCTTCTTCCTCTTCCCCCTCTTCGTGCGTGTGGGTGCTGCTGCTGCTCCGGTGGTGTTGTTGGGGGCGGTGGTGGCTGCTGCGAGGGGAGAGGGGCGGGGTCCCTGACGGAGGCACCAACGCCGCCCCGGCGCTGGATGGGGAGGTCGGTCGCCGTCGGCCACTCAGCGGTGGCTTGCCGATCATCGGCGGGGGTGGCGGCAGTCCGTGTCCACCACCACCAGCGAGGCCGCCGTGACCACCACTGCCGCCGCCCAGCATGGACGACAAGCCGTGGTTGCTCCCAAAGCTGCTGTTTGCCGAGGACTGCGGCATGGAGCTGGACAAGCCACCGGTACCGCCGTCACCACCCGCCGAGCGAGACGACGACACTGTCGCGCCGTCGGACCGCTGCCTCCTCTTGCTGCCGGAGAGTCTGCTCTCATCGCTGCGGCTGCGGCGGACTTCCTTGGCTGCTGCGAGGTCCTCGCGATCTGTGGACCGCGAGGGCCCGTCCGCCGACGCGGAGCGGCGTCGCACGGCATCTGTGCTTGCCCGCGATCGGCGAGACAGCGAGGCAGCGGACGCGGCATCCGGCGCGGGGGAGTCCGTTCCCGCCCCGGAGGAGGAATGCTGCCGGCGCTGCTCGCTGCTGGTGCTGCGGTGGCGGCGATGGGCGTAGCGCGTGGTCGACATCGCCGAAGTGTCCAGGTCGCCGCCCGCTGCGGCGGCGCCAGTGCGAGAGGAGGACCGCTGCTGCTGTTGCCGCAGGCTACGGCTGCTGCTGCTCCGGCTGTGCCGCGACGACGCACGGCTACCAACCTCACTGGCGGTAGCAGCGTCGTCGTCTTCGTTGTCGCGGTTAGTGGTGGTCCGGCGCCGACTGACCCGCTTCACCACGAGCGTTTCTGGAGAGAAGGACCTCAGGGTGTGCTGCAGCACGGCGAGGGCGATGCGGAGGAAAGAGGCCGGCGTCACGAGCATCGTGTTGACGCCGCCCGTGAAGCTCAGGTCGTGGTGGATCTGGCGCAGGATGGCGTTCCTGCTGAGGTGGTGGTGCTGCCGGCGGTGGTGGTGCTCGCCTCCCTTGCCAGCATCTCCCTCTTTCCTTTCTCCCTTCTCCCCTTCCTTCTCGGCCTTCTCGTCCTTGTCGTGCGAACTGCCCTCTTTTGTTCTTGAGGAGGAGGAGCGTTTCTTGTCGCCGTCGCCCCCCGTGCTGCCCCCGCCGCTTCTGCTGCTTCTGCTGCGGTGTTCCCTCGGCTCCGCTGCGCTGTTGGCCGCGACAGTGGCGGTGGGGAGGGGGAGGGGTAGGGGAGGGACAGACACGGCGTTCCGGTCCGCCTCTGGCGTCTCTGCCGCTGGTTGCTTCATCAACCGCCGCGAGCGCGGGGACGTAGCGGAGGAGGAGGAGGGGGGCCGACCCGAGGACATCCTTTACCAAGAAGGGGAGGGGGGGGGGGGGGAGGTCTGGAGAGGGGTGGTATCTATAGATTGCAGTGAGAGAGGGAATGATATGATACAGGAGGGGGGGGGGTCTGATAGTATCAAAAAGAAAAAAAGTAGTTCTTTTCTAAACCACCGGGAGATGGGCTCACGGTGCTGGTGTGGGAGGGGGGGGGGGGGGGAGTTGGAAGGAGGCAATGGAGGGGGGCACACACACACACACTACACAAGGCAGAGAGTGTGCCAACACAGCAATATATGAAGAGGGCTGACCACCCGGCGAGTGGGACAGGAGAGATGTACCACCGTCTGCACACACACACACACACACACACAGGTATCTTCTTGTATGGGGTAACCTCGGGATGAATCGGCAACATGCGCGATCAGCTGGAGCCAGGCGACGAGAGGACAGCTCTCTCTCCCATCGACATCGAGGGAAACCAAAGCAAAACAGGAGCGCGCGCAGCCAACAACCTCAACCGTGCACCACACACATCACACAATACCAGGTACAAGCAACAGCTGCGATGTGCTACAACGAGGCAGCGATGCAGCGGCCGTTGACCCGCGCTCCGTTTAGCAGCCGCACCGCCGTTCTCGCCGTCTCCTTCTTTTGGAACTCCAGCATGACCATCCCGCCAGGCCCGTTGGGGTCGTACAGACCAGGAAGCGACATCAGCGCCGACGCGGTACTGCCACTGCCCGACTTGCCGCTGCTACGGCGCTGCCACCCACTCCCGTCGGCCTCACTCCCAGTTCTGTGCCGCTCGGCTTCCTCCTCCTCATGATGTTGCTGGCGAAGGAGCAGGCCGCCCGCGCTCTCCCCCAGCAGGCCAGGAGGAGACATCTTCACGCCATCCACACTGTCCGCAGCCTTCTCCTCCACCTTCTCGGCCGTCGCCGCGCTCGACTTCGCGTCGTCGGTGACTTTACCTTCGTCCTCATCATCGCCGCCGTCGAGGTAGCCCTCGTCGTGCGTGCCCGTGCCGGGGTCGGTGTTGCGGTTCGTTTTGCCACAGCAGCTGTCAATGATTTCCTTCACCGGCCGCCGCACCCGCCACGGGGCCTCGCCGACGAGCTGCACCACCAGGGACTCCAACTGCTCCTCGGACACGGAGAGGTCGACGCCGTAGAGTGCGACGCGGGTCATGTCCGATGGCGGAGCGACGCCGTCCTTGTCGGAGAGCAGGCCTCGGACCATCTGGTACTGCAGCCTCCGGTGCTGCACGTCGGAGAATGGGTGGAGAGCATCCGCGTCCTGCGCGGCGTCGGCCGCTGACGGGTTCGGCCCCGTACCAGGGTAGTTGCTGTTGTTGTTGGTGGAGAGGATGCCGCGCTGCCTTCGCCGCTCCACGTCCTCGGCCGTTTCGAGAATGGTCTCGAGCAGCTCGGCGCTGCTGGCGCTGGTGGAGGCCGACAGCGACGGCGACCGTTCCCTGTCCCCCTCGTCGCCGTGCGCTGACGGCAGCGGCGGCGGCGGGGCCTGCCACTGTGCGTACCCAGCTCCGTCCTCGCTGCCCTGGCCGCCACGGGCCATGCCGCCATGCCCACCACCTCCCCCACGCCCGCGGCCCCGAAACGGCTGCTGGTGTTGGTAGCCACCCCCGGCCACGGCATTGCGCTGGGTGAGAAAGTTAAACACGTCGCCAGACGCGGCGTCGTACGAGCTGCGTGGCTGCTCGTCCTCACCGGTGCTGCGGCCGCCAGCGCCACGACCCCCCCGGCCGCGCGGGGTGAAGGGAGCCCTCGACGCATACGGTGGTGGTGGTAAGGGAGAGGAGGACGGCAAGATGCCGTATGCTGGGGGTGGGGGCGGGGATGAGGAGGAGGCACGGTGGGCGGGTGAGTCGCGCAGCGAGGCGGACGGCGTCAAGGCGTGTTCACTGCCGCCACCGCTTCGGAGGCCTTGGCGTGCGTCGTGTCCTTGCCGATGCCGATGTTGAGAATGGCCGCCGCCGCCGCTGTCCTTCTTGTTGTTGTACTCTGCGCTGTAGGGCGGAGGGGGCAGTGGCATGATGACCACGCCACCCTGTCCATCCTCGTACCGCTGCTGCTGCTGCTGCGGTGGTGGTGCCTGTAGCTCTCTCGGCAAGAACGAATCCCTGCTACGGCGATCCGAGGAGTGGCCGCGATCATCGTTCCTACCACCTCCCTGGCGACCGTACTCCCGCGAGGACGCAGAGGAGGAGTAGGAGCCCGAGGAAGAGAACGAGGAGCCGCGCTGGCGCCTGCGCTGCTGGCCACGGCGGCCGCGTCGTCCGTCACCACCGCCACCGCCCCCGCCCCCCGACTCGTTGACATTGCCACTTCTTCGGCCTCTGTTCCGGCGAGCCTCTGTGTCGCCATGGCGCGCTGGCTGGCGTGAGGCGCGACGGGCTACGCCGTCCTCGTAGCCGCCCGCCTCCCTGCGCGCGTGCCTCTCCTCTCGTCTGCTTCGACTGCCGTCGTAGTGGCCGCCACCGCCGCCGCTGCTGTTGTTGCTGTTGTCCGCGTCATCGCGTTCGTATCGCGATCGGCGATCCATTCCGCGGGGCTCGGGTCGATCGGAGCTACGGTGCTGGCGACCGTGGTGGTCATCGCGTCCGTCGCGGCGGCGATCCTGCCTGCTCTCCTCTCTCCAGCCTTTGCTCTTCTCGCTACTGTCGTCCCGGCGACGTCGTCGACCGCCGCTGTCGTGGTGGGGGTGACGGGAGCGCCGCCCCCCTTCGTCTCCGCGTCTTTGCATGACAATGAACGGCCCGCGTGCGGGTGTTTGTGTAGTGTGTGTGTGAGAAATACGGCCAAAGGGATGGTGCACCGCCTTCTGCTTCTCCTTCTCTTGAGGTTCTTCTGTCGTTTCTTGCTACAGAGGGGAAGGATGCCTACTACAACCGTAGCGGCACAGGCATTCACGTTTTCTTCTGTGTGTGTGTGGGGAATGGAGTAAAGAGGGTGAAAGGGGGAAGAACGACTATATGAGAGAGACATGCGCATGCGTGGGGGGCCTTGATCCGCAACAGAGTCCTACGGCAGTGATGAGAACCAACATGCCTCCTCCCTTCCTGTGTAACTCTTTGAAACGTGTGCAAGATCGTGCGTAGTGAGGCACTTTCTGTGAAGAGGAATGCATCACGTTAACTTCTCATTCGGGGGGTGGTGTGTTCTCTCCATAAGAATGGCTGCAACCGCCGCTGCTTATGCTTGCTGCTGCTGCTGCTGCTCTTGTTGCTGGGACATGGTGAGGAACGCGCGCCACAGGCCGGCCATGTGCACCAGCTCCTCGACCGACAAGTCCAGCACCGTCATGGCACCATCCATGCGCGAGGCTTGGAGAACGTACTGCACCACCTCGGGTGGCATGAAGGCCGAGAGGGCCTTGTGGACGGAGGAACCGCGGTGGCCCGCTTTCATGATCAAATCAGTGAAGTGAATCAGTGCGGCGCCGTCAATGGTGCGTAGGTCGTCGCTCCCAACGCTCCTGTCACGGTGCGAAAGGCTGTCGGCTGCTCGCCCTAGCGGCACAGCCCGCGGCTCCAGCGTCAGCATGGCCCCGAGGACCTCCGTTTTTGGGTAGTAGGTCCACTCTGTGAAGACTTGCTGCACCTTCACGTGAAAGAACGCCTGCGACAGCACCGAGAGGCGGGAGAAATGGATCGACCCGGCGGGGGCCACGATGCGGTCGGCAACTTCCTTCTGTGTGAAGATGTGCAGCGGGACGCGACCGAAGGAGAAGAGGTTGGCCCGACGGGAGCAGTCCACGGCGTAGCGCATCAGCAGTTCCGTGATGACGCTGAACGGCAGGTTCGCAACGACCTCCACCTTGGCGTCCCCGTCCGACCACCAGTGGTCCCGCACGCCGAGCGCAGCGTTGGGGGAGGGGTGGAACGCGCCGTCACTATCACCCGCCGCCCCAGCCCAATCGTTCGAGAAGGAGCCACTGCTGTGCTTCGCATAGGATACGTTGGCTCGGCTTCTGCTGTGCCGCCCACCGTCCACCGTCCCCGTGAAGCGTGCCTGCCGCTGCCTCAGCAGCTTGTCTCGCTGAGAGCTTCGCAACGGTGCGCCGTCAAAGCCTTCTTCGGTTTCGCCCCTACTCTCATCCCAATCGCCGCTGCTGTTGTTACGGTTACTGCTGCCTGGGTGGCTTCCAGGGGGCCGCCGCTGGTGTTGCCGGACGAACCGAGGGAAGAAGCGTGTGAGCAGCTGAAGCTCATTCATGTGCAGCACATCCGCATTCACCCACTGGAACTTCCCCTTGGTGTACCCGCGAATCTGCTCCAGGTGCGCGTTGAAGCGCTCGTCCTGCTCGACGCCCAGCACGCCGGCGCAGGGGCGGGTCAGCAGCGATCGTGTCAGGGACCCAGCCCCGGGCCCCAACTCCAGCAGTACCTTGTCCTTCGTCTTCAGCGTGGTACGGGACAAGTGCGACACGATTTGGTGTGTCAGCTTCAAGTTCAACATGAATCGCTGATCGTACTTGGCGAGGAACCCGGCGTGGGGCACCTTGTACAGGTGCTTGATCCCCTCTGCTTTGATTCTCGGACCGCCAGGGCAGCGCAGGGCGGGCAAGGCGGCAATGTCCTCAGCGGATCGGCTCTTGAAGCCGAGCGTGGTCTTGCTTTCGAAGCCAGCGCCGTTGTCGCCGTGACGCGGGCCAATCGGGGTGACATTGTGTGTCACCGTGCCGGGCAACGTGCGTGATCGCCCTCGCTTCCGCGGTTGCTGTTGCTGCTGGTACGCATGTGGATAGCGCCATACCGTGCTGGCCGAAACACACGAGGAGAAGCGGTGCTGGTGGGTGGGACGGGGTGAGCGGAGCAGCCCACACGAGAAGGCTGACTGTCTTCGCATCTTCTGCTATTCCTTCTCCTCTGTCCAAAATGGATGATGCCAACTTTCTGGGTGAGATTAAAAGGGAGGATGTGAGAGAAGAGGGGAGTGTGCGTGTGTGTGTGCATGAATGTGCATCCGTGTCCGCTTCATATCCTTGTCGTAGAAGCGGACTCGCTCTTCCTCCGGCCCCTCTCTCCCTGTTTGTTGCTTCCTCACGAACTCGTCTGCAACTCGCCCCCCAACCCCCACACACACCCCCGTTCCTTCGATGTCGGCAAATGGGCAGCGAAAAAGCACGCTGAATAAAGTTTATGCTATAGGGGCAAGTGAGTGTGGCAGCGAAGTCGCCGTCACGGATAACGGGTGCGCAAGGGAGGAGGAAGGAGCGAAGCAAAAAGGTAAAGCGCAAATAGACACAACCACAATAATGGTACTAATTTCTTATATTGAAAGACACGAAGAGAGAGGGGGGGGGGGGGGAAGAAGAGCAAACACTGCGTCTTTATTGCGATTAGGTGGTGAACAGGTAGAGGTACCTGAGGTGTACGGCGCCAGTGCAACAGGGCATATATCTCTCTCTGTCTCTCGCCGCACCCACTCGATGCAGCAGGAAGGAGCAAAGAGGGTGAGGGAAAGGGGGGAAGAATGGTGCGGCCCAACACAGGCAGGCACCTCCTCCCCCCTCCTCCTCTCCTCCTCTGCGCGAAGAACACGTGCGAGAGGGAGGCGCACGCATAGCCCAGGCTCGAGACAATGGAGCGGACTGTGTGCCGTTGCCCTGCCAATACGTTGGATGCGGGCATATGCGCGTGTATATATATGTCTCTACGTGCTAGTCTACTTCTTGAGCGCGGCGGGGCCGACCTTCACGTTGGGGTTCATCACGGCTGGCTTCGCGGGCTTCTGCTCCCGTAGAGGGGCTGTTGGCTTGTAGGCAGTGGTGTCGCCCTCCTTATCCTCCGCGGCCAGCACGTCCTGCCGCAGCTCCTCCAACTCGGCGTGCATCTGCTGGTGCTCCTCCCGTTCCTTCGCGGACACCGCGCCGGCGTTCGCGTCGCGCTTGTCGCCGCTCCCGTGATGGCCCCCCGCGCTACCGCCGGTGAAGAAGTACTTCATGTTCGAGAACAGACCCGACTTCTTTGACTTGCTTCCGCCCTTGCGCTTCCCGTGGGGGGACTCGGAGTTCTGCTGCTGTTGCTGCTGCTGCTGGAGCTGCGCGCGAACCGACGCGCTGCCCTCGCCAACGACAAAGGCCCCGTTCTGCTCCTCTGACGACAGGGCGTCATCGCCAGTGGCGGTGTTGTGGTTATTGTTGTTGCCGTTGCGTTGCATCTCGCTCAGGCACTGACGCTGCAGAGCCAGCTGCTGCTGCTGGCGAAGGACCTTGAGCGGGTCGCCGCCGGGGGTTGGTTTTGTGAAGCCGTGTTGGGTGAAGAACGGGTGTCGCAGGCACTCCGCCGCCGTGATCCGCTTCGCGCTGTCCTGCTCCAGCATTTTCAAGATCAAGTCCTTCGCCTCCTCGGAAACGGCGTCCCAGCCGTGGTTGGGGTTGAAGAGGACGCCGTGGTCAATCTTCTTCAGCAAGGCGCGACGCTCCTCCCCGGTTTTCACCTGACCATGGAAGGGAGGACGGCCGGAGAGCAGGACATAGAAGACAACGCCGGTCGACCACACGTCCACGCTCTTGACCAGCCGCTGCGTCGTCACGAGGGGGCGTGCGCCTTGCTCCTCAATACCGCGAATGACCTCTGGCGCGATGTAGAACGAGGTGCCGCACGGGGTGCTGCGCACGTCCCACTCCACGACTAGCTTCGCCAGCCCAAAGTCGGCGAGCTTGACATCCGCCTCAAGCAGGTTGGGGTCGATGTCATTGATGTTGTTCACATTGTCGAATGTGTTTGTCGCCGGCGCCGTCCTTTTCGCCGCCTTGTCCCGGCCATTGGGCTCCTCTGCCCCTCCCCCATCCTCGCCGTCGCTGCTGCTCTGTGAGTCGTCGTCGTCGCCGCTCGCCACGGGTCCGGTGTAGCGAATGTTGATGAGCACGTTCTCCGGCTTGATGTCGCGGTGGACGACGGACTGCTCGTGCAGGTAGTTCACGGCGGAAAGGAGGGCGAAGACGATCTTGCGTGTGAGGGTTTCGTTGATTTTCTTGTTCCGCACAATGAACTCGAACAGGTCCTCGTTCATCAAGTCCAGGGCGAAGTAGATCTTGTCGGCGTTCTGGATTGTCTCGTAGAGGGTGACGATGTTTGGATGGCACGTGCGACGCAGAATCTCCTTCTCGTGCGCCACCATCTCACCCTTCTTCCCGACAAGGACCTCGCGCTTCATCACCTTCAGCGCGCGCAGCTCGTTCGTCGGGATGTGTCGACATGCCAGCACCTCGGAGAAGCCGCCCTTGCCGAGCAGCGTGGAGTGGTCTACGTCGTAGAGGGTGCGGATGTCAATCCCTTCAATGGCCGGTGTCGCTGGCACGTGAACTTTTGGGGGAAGGAGAGACATCGCCAACGCTTCGTTTCTCTCTCTGCTGTTTGTTATTTGTTGAGGGAAGAAAAGGAAGGTGAGGGGAGGCGAGAGGAGCAATATGTAGTTATTCTTGTTTTTTGGTTGCTGTTGCTGTTGTTAATACCTGTGTGCGTGTGCGTGTGCGTGTGCGTGTGCGTGTGCGTGTGCGTGTGTTGACGTCACTGCCCACTTGTCCTTGTCCTCCTCTTGGTGTATTCTCTCCGTGCAAAGGAGGAGGAGACTTGAGAAGTAGCTTATAGAGGAAAGCGAAAGAAGAGAAGCTTTGGATGAAGGAGACAGAGAGAGAGGGAGAGAGGAGGAGGGGAAGTGACTTTTCTGAGTCAATGAGATACATACATACCCATTCCACACACACACACACAATGCACAGATGCCAACGATGGCCCCTCCCCCTCCCCTCCCCCCATTTGCCTGTTCAAGTCCCAGAGCAAAGGGGATGGCATGGCACGGCAGACAGAGGAGGAGGAGGAGGAACTGGGGGGTCAACTGCTTCTCACCCCCTTTCTCTCCCCCTCTTCTTCTTCGCCTTGATCCTATGATGTTTCTTTGGTGTAACGTATTTGGCAGGTATGCTCTGTTCCTTCTTTTTTTTTTCCTTCTTGTCAGAGAGTGAGTGTGTCTGCGTGTGCTAAAGGAGTTTTCCGTGGGCGTGGGGGGGGGGGGGGGAGGGGCGAAGCATCTTTCGTCGGTTTTCGTCTGTCTCTCTGCCATGCGTACCGCAATGCGCATCAGAGCGAGAAGAAAGAGAATAGAAGAAAGAAAAGGGGGGAACAAAATAAATGAAGTAGGAGCAATTAGGTGAAACTTGGCGAGGAAACGAGAGATAAGAGGAAGAAGAGCAGCCCATTGCAGCAACGATAATCTTAGTCAATCCTTATCCTCGGAGCCATTACATTACATTATTATGGAATAGCGGCAGGGGATTCGTGGGTGGGCAGTAGTATCTCATCCGTTGTTTACTTATCCATATATAAATACTTGTTCGTTTTGCTCGTCCACGCATTCATTTTTCCTTTCGTTTCAGCCGATTACTAGTCTGTTTGTTCATCGATCCTGCCTTTCCTGCCTTGACGCACTCAGTTTGTTCTCTGCCCCCCTTGATGTGGTGCGGCGGCGTGCGCGCGCGTGCGATCGCTGGGGGCAGAGGGGGTGGTAATGGTGGTGGTGCCCCTCCCCCCACACACACCCGGAAACAGCAACAGCAAAGAAAGTGGTAGAGAATGAGAAGGAAGAAGAAGAGGGGGATTAAAGATGGGCGTGGGGGGTCTCTGGGTCTGACTGTCTGTTTGGAGTGGGGGGTGTAGACATCACACGCTTGTTCGCGGATTGGTTTACCTGCTTCGACAGTTTTCCAGTGGTCGTGCCTCTTCCTTTATGCTTGTTATTATGTCTCCCTGCAGAGTGTGAGGGAGAGGGAGAGGGAGAGGGAGCCAAGCGAAGCAATATATATGTGAACGTAAGACAGAGGAAGACGAAGAGGAGGTGAAGAAATGAAGAAGCGCGCGATGGATGCATGTGAACGGGCAGGATGGAGATCATGAGGAAAGGTGTGATAGTAATCGTGGTGGAGGCCATAGCAGTAGCCGTCATCCTAATGCCGATGTTGACCAGGCATCAAAAAAGGAGTCAAGGGACGGATGCAGAGAAGACCATGGGAGGGGAGGAAGAGGATGAGGTAGGTGTGTGTGTATGTGGGGGGGGGGGGGGGAAGGGAGGATTTGGAAAGAGATATTACCTTCTTCGCTTCAGCCGCCCCTTTCTTGACGTGTTATTGCTACAAGAAACCCACGAACTTCCACCCACTTCTTCCTCTTTCTCTCTCTGTCTCTTTTCGTTTGACATTTCCTTTGTGTTGCTCGGGTATACATCCCATGTAGGTTCTACTACGTATACTACGTGCACACATATCCACGCTATTACCATTATACCCGTAAGATTCTTGTTCTTACTTGAATCGCCCTTTTGCTTTAACGTTATTGCCAGCAATGCGTTCGGTTTGGTGTTCACTTCACGCTTTTGCTATCTCTTTCCTCCCTTTTTTGGCCTTTTTGTGCTTTCCGTTTCCTTCACCCAGAAGTACCCTTCAAATATCAGAGACTGTCGCTGTTTGGGGGAGAAGGAGGCCACGACAGACACGTGACAGCACACACATGGCAGAACACCACCTCGCTTTGTTTTGTTTTGTCTTTTGAGTTTTGTTTGAAATTGTTTTTCATGTGGTTGTTGGCGTATATGTACTTTTTGTTTCTTTTTCTGAGTGTGTGTGTGTGTGTGTGTGCCTGTGTGTGCATGTGTCCATTCGCCAGTGTCTGGTGCGTGGCCCGTCTTCTCCTCCAAAGAAGACCGCGCACAACCTCTTCCCTCCCCTTCCTCCTGCTGCCCCAACCCCCTCCTAAAATGCTTGGCTACGGCCCACTTCCTTCATGTTGTTTCCCTCTTGTTCTTCTCCGGGGGGTTTTCCGCAGAGGAATCTACAGGAGACACTAACATGTACAGAACGTGTGAGGTAGCGGAGTGTTGGGGTAAAGGGGGTGGGGGGGGGGGGGGGGGGAGGGGAGAGGAGTGTGTGTGTGTGTGTATTTCGTGCGCATGTCCGCCCCTTGCCAAGCCTGAGGACCAGAACTTGACAGGTCGCTCCGACGAGTGAAGGAATGGAAAGAAAGAAGACGAGTGAAGAGGGGATAGATAAGAGAGTGAGAGAGAGAGTGAAGAGGAGAGGGATAGAACATAAAATGAAGTTCAAAACAAAGAAAGAAAGAAGGAGACGTTGGAAGCAATCGAAACGTCGAACGTGGATCAAGTGGTGGAGAGATGGTGTATGTGCTTGAAACGCAAAAGCGAGAGAGAATCAAACAAGAAAAAGAGAGAAAAAAAGGAGAGCACACAAAGAAACAGGAAATGAGAGGGAGGGAAAAAGGCGATCAGTCTCAGAATGCTGAGAGAAGCGGTGATCGACGGGAGAGGAGGAGTGGCGCAACGAACGAACGAAATATATATGAAGGAAGAAAGGAAAAAAAAAAAAAGGGAAAGAACGCGAAGGAAGTCTCTTTGAAACGGAAGAGAAGAACACACCCGAAAACTGCACACACACACACATGTATACATGTGCTTCAATGAAGTGAAGGGGAGCCGGTGTTTCTTCTTCATTTTGTTCGGCTTTTTTGGAGCACAAAAAAGACATCATTCGCGTCGAAACGGGAAAAGGATGAAAACGACAGAAAGTGAACGGTAGGAGTGGGGGTGGGTATCATGTACAAGAGAGGAAGAAAAGGAGAAAGAGAAGGATCGCAAAAGGGAAACAGAAAGACAAAGCGCAAAAGAAGAACCTTGATGAGAGGGGGGGGGGGAGAAGGGGGGGGGGGATAGGTAAGGGGGTGAGGGGGTGAAGGGGGGGGGGGGGAGTCGCAATATATAGGAAGGAGGAAGAAGAAGTAGAAGAGGAGAGAAGAAGACATCGTGATGGGGGAGTTATAGATGCAATGTATGAAGATGTGCGTATTCTCATTTCTTCCTCTTTCATTCTTTGTTCTCGTTCGTTCATTGTTTGTTTGCTCTCCCTTTGTTTTTCTGGAGAGAGCACGGGACATGTAGATCACCTTGCCCTTTTATTTTTGCCGTTCGTTACTCTTTATATAATGTGTGCGCACTTGCTGTGTGCACTTGTGCGTATGTACGGCTGTGGAGAAGAGGGAGAGTGTGTGTATAGCCCAAGTGAGGTTTCTCGATACCGAAACGGGTCACTTCTCTTTTCTTCTGTCTTTCCTGTTCATCTTCCACTTTTACATGTGCTGTTTTGAGCTTTCCCACTTTTGTGCCACAGGACTTTCGCTGCGGAGGAGGGAGGCCCGATCAACTGCGTTACGGATGCATGTTGCTGTCTTCTTCTTCTTACATATGTGTGCATCCGTAAAGAGTTCTTCCGTGACAAGTCCGCATTTTTAGGGCTCGAGAATCATCTCCCGCTGGCCTCCGTGGTGGAACTCATCCATCTCCACCGCTGAGCAGGCGGCGCAGCCGCCAGCGCCAACAGTGTTGGTGAAGCTGTTGCTGCCGTAGTAGGTGTTGTTGCTGTTGAGGTTGGCAAAGTTGCTCTCGTCCTCCATCTCCTCCATGGGGAAGTAGTCGTTTTGGCAGCTGCTTTCGACGTAGTCCATCGGCGCGGCGGGGGCCGCCATGGCGTTGGGCACGTACGGGGTCGTGTAGAGGCGATCCTCGGGAGCCAGCAAGTCGAGGGCGTACGGGTTGTGGCTGTACACGTAGTAGGAGCGGTAGTTCATGCCGTTCACGTTGGCGTTGCCGTTGCCATAGTAGTAGTAGTCTTCGCTACCACCGTTGGTGTTGCTCGCGAGGCTGTCCGCGGCGGCTGGCGTAATGGCGCTATCCTCCTCGTTGTAGAAGGCGGCGTTGGTGGCATCGGTGACGGGGACGGCACTTACGATGGCGGCATCCTCACGCTTTGCGGCCGCCGCGCGCGAAGCCACGCGAGAGGTATTGTTGTTATTGTTGTGACGGCGGGAGGCGCTACCACTGCCGCCGTTGAAGCGGCGGCTGTGCGGGTGCTGGAAGGCCTTGATGGCTTCTTCGCTGGTCAGCCCATCGGCGATGTTCTGCTCAGCGGTGCGCAGTTCGGCGTCACCGTGGGCGAACATGCAGCGGGCCTCGTACGGGCAGGCACCTGTGGCGACATAGTTCTTGCACAGCTTAGTCTTGTAACGGTTGGCCAGAATTTGCTTCTTCTCCTCGTCATTGTCATTCTCCACGTTGCGGTGGGCGTTGCCGCTGCTGCTGCCTCCGACGGCTTTGACCTTGTGGCCACCCGACCTGGTGTTGAGGAAGGCGGTGCGAGGGTTCTGGGCCCTGCGGGTGTTCTGCACAGTATCGGGCTCATCGCTCAGGGCCTGGCTGTCGACGGAGCGGGTGGAGAGGGACTCGTCCTTGCGAGGGGCGGGGTGGATGTGCTTCGATACTTGAGACATGGTGATGGAAGAGCTGGTCGTTTTCGTGTGGGGGGTGGTGGTGGTGTGGGGAGGAGATTGGAGGTGCTTCTGGTGGGAAAGCAGCTGTGTGTTGGAAGGAGTAAGAGGGCGGAAAGACGGGAGAACGAAAGAAGGGAGTGGCTCGTGTGTGTGTGTGTTGTGAGGGGTAAAGGCGAGTGAGAAGGGGAACTTGGCGTACGCTTTTTTGTTATTGTTTTTTTCTTTTTAGGGATGGAAAGAGGGGGTGAGAGAGAATCGCGAAAGGAACTGTCACACCCCATGACCCGACACAGAGAGGAGGAGAGAGGAGAGTTATTGGGTGATTCCTGATGTTGGAGGCAACAAGGTAAGGGGGCACACACACACCCCTGAACTGTACTCATTCTCTTGCTGTTCTTCTTTCCTTCTTTCTCTCTCTCTCTCTCTGCCTTCCCTTCGTTGCTGCTTCTCCGTCCCTCTACATCCCCCTCCCAGGGAGAAGTGAGGAGGAGGCAGCACACCGAAGCGGGAGAGGGATCCAGCGAGGAGGGGGAGGGGCTATAACCGCGCGCGGGGGGGGGGGGGGGAGACATAGCGCCACACCGTTTCCTTTGTCTTCTTCTTCCTTTCGTTGCTGTCGCTGTTTAGAGGTGGAGAAGAAGAGTAAACGGGAATCGCATTTCACATGTCATCACCGTCATTCATCGGAGGTGGTGGTGCGGCGTACAGAGGGGCCAGGTGTGCAGGTGTGTGTGTGTGTGTGTGTGGAAGAAAGTGAAGTAGAAGGGAAAAGGCACAAAGCCAAATAGATAAGCGAAGTTCGCGACGTGCGGGTAGGAGTGGGGAGGAGGGGGGATGTGGTGGTGGCGACTGTGGAGGACGGGCGGGTAAGCGTGATGGGGGCGAGCCCAGCGAAGCCGAAAGGAAAGGAGGAGCGAATGATACAACAATAAGTGAGAACGGATGGGTAGCGAGTCCTGTACCCCCATTTTCACCGCGATGGCTCTCTCTTCGTCTGACTCGCCAGCCGCCGCCGTCTGCGCTGTCCGTGGGCCCAATAGCTTCGGGCTGCGCGTCATCGCCGCTGTTGATCGCTGGCGAGCGAGGCGGCGCGGCACCGTCCCGTCAAGCTCCGCCCCTGTGGCCCCACTTCTCAGTAGTCTGTACTGACGGAGTAGACGTCTTCGCCCTCACTGTCTGTGTCCATAAGGGCTCCACTGAGGTAGTTATGGGCGAAGGACATGGCGGCGGCGAGATCGGCGGCACTTGCGTACTCCTCCTCCTCCTCCGAGTCGTTTTGCCGATGCTTCTCGTTGTCCTTGCGGAGCTCTGTGCTGGGGGTGACCGCCGCGGCCGGCATCGACGGCGGCTGCGCGGAGAAAGGGAGGGGATTCATGGGACTGACCATCTGAGCCCCAACCTGGAGCATGTGCTGCTGCTGGGGGTGCTGGGGGTAGGCGGGCGGACGGGCGCCGCCACCGCATGTAGGAGGAGGAGAGTTCGCCAACCCAGGCAACGCGGCTGCCAGCCCAAAGCCCGCGGCGGCACCGAGCATGTTGGCTGGGGTTGTCGCCGGCGTGTCCCCAGGCGAGCCCACCACCACCGTGGACGGGGAGAAGGAGATGACATTGCCACTGCTGAACAGTGCAGTCGCAGAAGCCGGGTTCGGCGGGAGCAGCCCCGCAGCGGCGAACTGCTGTTGCTGCTGCTGCTGCTGCTGTTGATGGTGAAGGAGGAAGAGCTGCTGCTGTTGCTGCTGCTGGGGCGTCAGCACCGGCTGTGAAGCTCCGTTGTGGCTGAAGGGAGGGTAGGCGTTGGGGCTGGGCAGAGGGAGTAGCGGCATCGGTGGCCCCACCGAAGAGGCGGACGGCTGCGTGTTCTGCGCGTGTTGTGGGGCCCGGCTATTCACGCCGCTGCGATTGTTGTTGTTGTTGTTGTCAGCGTTGCGAGTCGTACTGTTGGTGGGATGGCTTGGAGAGAGTGTGGAGCACGGCCAGAGACGCGGCTCCGTGCCGGGGAAGGCGTCCTCAATCTCACGCACCATGTCCTGCGCGGCCACTGCGACACTTGTGAAGAAGTCCAGCATGAGCCGCGGATCGTCCGGGTCGAGCACCGTGTGGTGGGTGTGGTCGTGCTTGTTGCCCTTCTCCTTCTTCTTCTCCGAGTCCACGGCTGTGGCGGAGAACGCGAAGAGCGGGTTCGCGCGCTCCCACCGCCTCCCCTCCCACGCGCTCGCTCGCTTCTCTCTCTGGCTCTTCTCCCCTGCCCTTCCCTGGCCCGCCCTGCTCCTCGCACCGTTCTCAGACGGGGCCGACAGTGTGTCGTCGTCGTCGTCGCTGCCAGTCTCGCTGGTGGTTGCTGACGAGGCTGTTTCCGCCCGTTCCTCCTCCTCTTCTCCTCTTCCCTTTCCCCTTGTCTTGTGCTTGCCATGTTTGCTGCGCTGCTTGGCCATCTCGTTGTTCTCCTTCTGCACGGCGGCGGTGTCCTCGTGCAGTTCGTGCGTGTAGGACTGGCGAATGAGGCCCTTGAAGTATGTTTTCACGTACTGCTGCTTCAGCCGCATCGCGCCCGTGACCACCTGCTGCTGGTGCGACTGTGGATCACGATGGGCACTCTTCTGATCGCCTCCGTCACTGTTCCGGTTCGTCACGTGGTCGCCAGGACTGTTGGGACCCGCGAAGCTCGCCGCCGAGCCGGACCGCTCCGTTCTGGTACCGCCCTTGTCGGACTTGTTATGATGCGCACCACCACCACTGCTCTGATTGGCATTGTTGTTGTTGTTGCCGAGAGTGTTGGTGTGCGCGGCCGCAGCGCTTCCCCAGCCACCGCCTGGCGTGAAGTTTGCCGCATGCGGGTCAAGACCGGGCTTGCCCATCCTGGACATCGACTCTGGCGAGACCGGCGATGGCTGCCTCCCCTCCTCATGGCCCCGCTCCAAGCCGTTTCCTGTGTTGTTGTTGTTGTTATTGTTGTTTATCGCACTGCCACGCTTCTCCGGCAGCGAAGACTTGTCGTTGCCGCCTTTATTAGTGTCATGAGCGTTGTTGTTCCGCCGCGTTGCGTTGCTGCGGCTGCCATCGTCCTTCTTCACGTCCTTGAACTGCTCCTTCATGGCCTGCTTGTACAGGTAGGAGAGCTGTTCGCGTGTGAGGGAGTCGAGGTTGAGGATGGTGCCATCCCTTGCAACCGGGCGGCCGTTGACGACCGTGAAGGGCGGGGCCGCAGCCGGGTCGACACCGTTGCCGGACGGAAACAGGGCTGCTGCTGCTGCCGATCGCGTCCCTGTCGCGCCTACCGGAGGCAGCGGTAAGTTGTACACCTGAGAGAGATTCAGGCCCCCCGCGCCTTGACTCGCGTCGCCACCGGCGGCGACGGAGAAAGTGGGGAAGGGCGGCATGCCCGGCTCCCCAGGGACGGCGAAGGTGCCAATGGGCAGGACACCAGCGGGAAAGCTCAAGGATGCTCCACGGGGGGCCTGGCCGCTCTTCCCGGAGACAGGCATCACGCGGTTCGATGCGCCGTGCATCGGCAGGCCCGCCGCCACCGCTGCCGCGTTCTGCTGGGCCAGCTCGTCATTCTGCTTCCTTCCGACCTCCGTCAGCCCGCCTGCCAGCACAAACTTCTGCACGGCTTCCTCAGATGTCAGCCCGTCGCGCTGGTTCTGCACGTACGTCCGTATCTGGGCCTTGCCGTGGGCGAAGCGGCAGCGGTCGCCGTACATGCACGTTTCACCGGACTGGTACACCTTGCACAGCCTCGTCTTGTAATGATTGGCAAACTGATTCTTCTCGTTGGCCAACGCGTGGCGTACCTGCTCCCCCTGTGTCTTCTTCTTCTCCGCCTGTGGGAGGCTCGGGTCGATCTCCTCCAGCGTCTGTGTCACCGCCTCGCCAGCATTCGCGGCGGCGTGCTCGCTGCTCCGGTTGAGACCATCCTCGTCGCTCCCGCTGTCCCCGTCACCAGCACCAGCGCCACCGGTAGGTTCCTCATCAGGTGGGCCACTCTCCGTATGCGCATGGTCAACAACGTCATTATTCTGATCGCTGTTGATGTTGTTGTAGGATTTCTCCTCGTGGTCATGATTCTCGTCATTGGTACTTGGGAGGCTCTGATGGTTCTGTGTGTCGTCGCCGTCCTTGTTCTTGCGGTGTTTCCGCCCACCACGACGACTTCGTTTCTTCTTCTCCTCCTCGCTGTTTTGGTTATTGTCGTTGTTGCTTCTGCCATTGCCCTGACCGCTGCCGGAGGAGATATCGCGGAGCTTGTCGTCCTCATCGTCGCCGAGGTCAAAGGCGAACTGCCGCGAGCTGCCCCGACCACCACCGCCTCGAGCGCCGGTGTCGCCGCCCGAGCGCGAGCGTTCGCGGGTATGCCGCTTCTCCTCTGTCTTGCCCTCGTCGGCGTTGCCCGCGTAGGCGCGTGACTGGGCCGCAACCTCGACGGTTGACAACATCTCGTTGCTCTCTTCTATGTCTCTGCCGCTCCGACAAACAAAGTACGGGGAAGGGGGTGAGTAGGACCAATGCACAGGGAGGGGTATAGCTCTTTGGAATCTGATGGGAAGTAGGTAGAAGGTGGGGTGGGGCGGGGAAAGAGCGAGTTAGAAGAATAAAACAAGTGAGTTAAAGGGGAAGATGTTGTGATGTTGTTTTATGGAGTTAATTGCCCTAGAAAGGGAAAAGCAACAGGGCAATCGTCGTGGTGGTGGTGGTGGTGGTGGTGGTGGTGGTGGGTGGGTGGGTGGGTGAGGGATAGCGGAGTATCTACAACGATCCAATGAATGCAAACGAGTCAACGCTAATGATAGTAGTAATAAGAACGCGAGATTCCTTAGTTGTCTTCTTTCCGTTTTACTTATTCTGAATGCCTTTTCCTGTTTAATTGGAGTCTCCGTGTGCAAAGTGTATGATACTTGTGATCTCTTCCTTGGCCGTGTTCTCCCTCCTATATAACTCTTCTGTCTCGATGGGGAGTGTGGGGCGAGAGAGAAATCTTTTTTTTTCTACTTGGAAAGGAAAATAGCAGTTGAGAGTCAACCCAGCAGCAACGACAGCCAAAACAATGACGAGCAACAATAACAATTACAGTAATAGTAAAGCGAATAGCTTCTGCTCCACTCTCTCTCTTTCTCGTTTCAATCCACCGGCCGTGCCCCTTCTGCGTTCTCCCTTCCGGAAAGGGGGGGGGGAGGCAGATCTAGAAGGGGCGGAGGGGGAGCACGACGAGAACGAGGAGGCAGAAGCGGAGGCAGGTGCGGAACAAGAGAACGAAAACAAGCGACAGAGAGCGGGGAGAGGGGAGAGGGGAGGAGCGGAAAGGGAGAGCTTTTGCTTTTGAAATAGGCGTGAAGGTTCCGAGGCACTATAGAACAATGCGTACAGTATCCTGACTTTACAGCCGCCGGGGTGTGTGGTGTGAGGTATAGCGGATGGAGCGAGGCTCTTCTTCTTTCTGGGTAAACGAGGAGAAGAAAGAGAAAGAGAATAATAGTAACACGACTCAATAGAAGGGAGGGGAGGAGAGGTGTGTGGGCGGGGAGCGCGCGAGACCGGTGGTAGAGCCCACGGAAGGGACGGAGTGTGAAGTGGTTGGGGAGAAGAAAGAAAGAAGAAAGGAGACAGACACGAAGAACACCCAATGGAGGAGTGTGCGTGACGGGGTCGGGGGTGTGAGGCAATGGCACTAAATCTCCGGTTTCTAGTTGAATAGATCTTCCTGCACGAGTGGATGTTCTCTTTGTCGAAGATCGAGGGGGGAGAGGGGAGGGGAGGCGGCGGGAAGGACTTCCGCGCGGCTTTCTTCCTGTACTTTTTGTTTTCTGTTTATAAGTGGCCTCTTCCTCCGTCTTTCCTCCGATATGGGACTTGTTGTAGATATATTGTTATTTTTTGAGTGCTAGTTATGTGTTGACTCTGATACCCCCCCCTCCTTCTCTTGCAGGAGCGAAGGCGGTCTGCGGACACCACTGGGGGGTGGTGGTAGGGATGGCGAAACACGCAGAGGATGTGGTCAACCTCACAGCCACGTTAGGCACTAGTAGTAGCAAATAGAATGGGAAGGAGAGGAGAGCAGAGATGCCTTCACACAGGAAGGAGAGGAGGAGGTGGCGACGGCGAGAAAGCGTGGCTCTCTTCTTCTTCTTCTTCCACTCGTACGGGCGAGCGCGCTCCAAGTCACTTCTCCGAATCGGCTCGTACTGTTTTTTATGTATGGGAAAGTATACTTTCCTTGTGAGACCTCGCAACAGCGCTTCCCTCTCTCTGTGGGGTGCTTCTCCTACTCCTTGACAAGAAGGTCTGCAAGGAGAGTGGGGGGGGGGGGGGGGGGGCTATGACGAGAGAGAGCGAGAGGGAGTGAGCGAAGCAGCGATAGCTATGACCGCCAAGATTAATTTAGAGAGA